>CAUYRT010056144.1:0-66210 GCA_963574885.1 Lepilemur ruficaudatus
CTTGGAACTGAAAGATTTTGACATCCTATGGAGAAAGGATAAAAAAGTAACAGTCTCTTTTAGTGCACAGAATAAATAACTTCATGTCTAAAAAATATCTCAATTTGTTAAACAAAAAAGAAAAGAAAAGAAATTAATCCAAAGTGTTTGACTAGACAGATTTTTCAGTACTTCATAAATCAGCTAGATGACTTCTGGGGCTCAGGGAAATATTTTTGCTTGAGTAACTGTATATTTGGAAATTATTGCTACTTTGTTTGCTTAAATGAAAACTGTAGTTTTTGGAGAGAGTGGAAGAATGGAACACCACGAAAGAGGAAGAAGGTCTTGGATGGAGAAAAACTTCATGTGGACCATTTGGGGCTGCTACTGCCCAGGTACCCAGACCCTTTCTCTGAGTATTCTAAGGTTCATCTAGTGACTGAGGAAGTGTTCAGACTTTTTATCACTGTTGTTATGTTGATTAACACGAAGATTTCTTTTTTTATGAGCTGTTTTATTTCATATTTGATAGTAAGAGCTATCCTGGGATAGATGCTGCATCTTTCTATTCATGCTATTGAACATTTCATGGAGTGTCAGATGGCATTGACCATTTATTAAATGTAGCCTCAGTTGTTCCTCGGTCTAAAGTGATTTGGAGTTTTGTTTTCATTCATTCGTTCAGCATTTACTGAGCACCAACGTGCCAGGACTTGTGCTAGGTATTGGGTACAAATCTGCAGCTTCTGCTTAAAGTGAGCTTCCTTCCTTGGCTGTGAACTAGTTGATCAGTGATACAATCTGTTTCCTAAGTATCTAATTCTTTTCCTAATAATCTGTTTGGTTTTCATACTGAGAGTGATAATAAGTGCTCAATTAATACACTTTTATTTAAGATGAATATTGAAAATCTGGTCATAATTCAGCACACATGCAATACTTTAATGAGAGACATTTAAACCCAACTTCTGAGCAGTCTTTCCTGCAGGGATAGGAAATTAGAACCTGCTGGTGTAATTTTTCCTGACAGAAATTCTGGGGAAGAATTGCTTTGTTTCGAAAGATATGGGCTAACTCCCTGGCAGAGCTGACAAAGGGTTGCTTATTGAGAATCGAGCTATAGCTGTGTTGCCAGAATAATTAGAGTGGTGAACAAAACTAGTCAAGTGAAGATTTTAATCTTTTCATCTTTTAAGGTAATACTATGTTTGAAAAAGCCCAGAATTATTTTAAGTGAGGTGGAAGAGGAGAAGGGATAGTAGAGAATTGTGTCGGGGAATATTTTAAATCTGGGAACCTTTAAACAATGGTACTCTTGTTTATAAATTAAGCTAATGGCTTGCATATGGGTAGGGCTGGGAATCCTGGAAATAACCTAACCATAATCTCCACAATGATGATGTAATGCACCTAGTTAAGAACACTGTAGGAATGTGCCTATGAATATGCACATGCCTGGGTGAACTGCATTGACTAGATGAAAAATGTGAGTACCTGGCCTGCAGGGGTGGCTCATACGAGGGTCTTTCCTTATTGGTAGAGTGACATCTAAAATTTCATCCAATTTCATATTATTCCTTAAGGATATTAAAAATAATGTTTTAGGTGTGGAGGATTAGACTGTACCTTCTGAAGTTTCTGAGGTTTCAGTGTGCGGCAGGGCATTGTGTTGAGTGTCAAGCGACCTAGATAACCAGATATATGGTTAGTGGTTATGTGATATCAGGCAGAACTTACGCCTTGTGGGCCTCAGTTTCCCTGTCCTTTAAATAAAAGGTTAGACTACTTATGTTTTGCTTAGCTTTTTAAATTTTTTTTCTTAATTCTGTTTAGATTATAGATCCTAACCCACATCACATATTAGCCTTGAACAAAATTTTGTGCGTCAGTCCTGTGTCGGGGCAGGTCAGGTGCCTCCTGACTTGCATACTAAGACTTTACTTATAACTGAGCTCCTTTCTCAAAGCTCGAAAGCATGGCCAGGAGGAGGCCCCTCCACATTCATTCCTGTCCTTTCTTTTAGTTATTCGGTGATATAATCCAGTTAATAATATCCCTAAGAAGTGTTGCTATCAACAGTACTGAAGCTCTCTGCAGTCTCATTCATGTTTGAATAAAATGATCCCTTTTTATGTTCCAAAAAAATGGAAACATTTGAGATGTCACTGGAAGTATTTATTCATTCAAGCTGAAAGGTGGACCGTGGGTGTTCTGATTTGGAAGAGCTTTTGCAGCAGGTTTATGTCTCGAGTGTTTTGTCCCTGTTTATTTGTGTTTGTTTAGACTGAAATTAATAAGAGTTTTTCTTGCAAGCCGTGAGGATCATTAATACAGGTTTCTCCCCTGGGGTGCATTTTGTCAGCCCTTAACATGGAAGAAAGAAGTAAAGAATATTTTTCCTTTAATCTCAAAGCTTACATCTTTACCATTAAATTGGGGAACTTGGGAAAAGAAAAAGAACATCCTTTGTGTGTTGTGGGCGTGTGTGTGTGTGTGTGTGTGTGTGTGCGTGCACAGTAATAAAGCTTAAGTCATAAACACTAGTAGTCTTCTGGCTTTGTAAACCAGATTTCTTTCCTGACTCTCAAAGTGTTTTTATTTTTTGTATCATTATTGATAGTCATGGACTTTATGCATATATATTATCATATTCAGTGTTTTTTGGGGGCGGAGGGTTGCCTTTACTTTTCATTTTTCCCTATTTTTGACCAGAAGGGATATGAAGTTAAATATAAATTCTCTATGCATAATTGAGAAAATGATTTTAATTTACTTTCTACTTGAGCAAGGAGTTGCTTTTATTTGAAGGCATTTTTGTTAAGAAACTTGGGAAAAAAAGGCCACCTAAGGGTTGTGTTATGTTAGGTCATTAAAACGGATTTTTACAAGATTTTGATTGATTTCTTTCAGTCTGATTCCATAACCCTAGATTTCTTCAGTTTTCTCTTTCCACTTTCCATCCTCTGATACCGCAATCATCAATAATTGGTGTTAGAAGAGGCTTTCTTTATTGGGATTCATGGGGCGGGGGTAGGGAGATTGTTGATTAGAATATTAAATGAGCAAATAATAATTGTGGGCTTGAATATAATTTCATATAACTGCAACTTGAATCTATTAATTAAGATTTAAATCTTAGCTTTATATAAATAGGAGACTTACTTTTTTTTTTTCGACTCAGATTCAGTCTCCTGTGATTTTGTAGCTTGACTTTTAGCTGTTGGGCATTGATTTTAAATAGTCCTTTGCAGTAACTTGAATCCAAATTACATAACCATTTTAATTCTGCACAAACTTGTTATGAATGATTCTCTTTCTTTCCCCAAGAATCTTTACATGTTTTGTGTATTAAATTAAATTGTTTCTGCTTTTCCCGTTTTGAGGACTTTGATATATGTAACTTTTTCTGTCTTGGATCTCAAGTTATAAGTTCTAGGTATAAGGACTTAAATGAATATTGATACAGGCATTTTGATTCTCTAGAAATCCTCTTTCACCACTCTGTGTGTGTGTGTGTGTGTGTGTGTGTGTGTGTGTGTGTGTATGTGTGTATTTTTGTGTGTATGTATCAAGGTGAATGGATGTTTGTTCCTGGAGCCTTGATTGCATTACTAATGTTTTTTCTGGTAAAGAAATGCAGTGTAGCAAAGTTTTGTGTTTCCTTAGGAACTTTTGTGCTGGCACTGGATGCTGCTACAAATACTTTTTATGACCTGGCTTGAGAACCTAATCATTTTTAATAGCATTTCTGTGGGATTGCAAATCCAAAAACATCGAAAATTCCAAGCAGTTGATTTACAAACATACTTTGAAGCATAAAGCATTGTTGAAATGGAGACTGTTTAAATAATTTGCTAAGGCCTGTGCTCAGTTTGGGTTCCCATGAAAGCAGACCCTGAAGCAAGGAGATAGGTACAGGTAGTTTATTTGGGAGGTGATCTGTCCCAGAAACAGGGGTGAGGGAGCAGGGAGGCAGAGAAGGAGGAAAAGTCATATCGGAGTGTGTTGTGAAGGTGGGTGCTGTAGGGAATCCTGAAAGAAAGAAGTTACATTTACCCTGCTTGGGGCTGTGCCCTGGGCCATCCACGATCCCACCCTCTGGGCTGCTCTTGCCTTCAGGCTGAGTTGGCCCAGAGCTTCAAAGAAGGCCCTGGGGACAAAGAGATAGCTGTGCTACCCTACTCTGAACTCCCTGCCATAGGGATGGCTGAAGTCAGAGCTGGGCTGAGGAAGATGTCAAGGACCTCAAGAGTATCTGCTGCGAACACCCAGAACAGATTGATTATATGCAGTACAGCCAACCTATTTCATTGAATAAAGATTGTATTAATTGGAAGAGCCACCGTTAATTTACATACCACTAAGAAAGAAAATGCACCACTGAGGAAGAAAAATATGCTGCCGAGTAAACTATGATGGCCATTAAATGGGGGGCATAGTTAATATCAGAGATATTAAAGACGTGGGAAAAAGCATGTCCTAGAATTGGTGAAACCCAGTGAAGCGATGCTATAGATCTGTATGTCCTAGTATGGAAAGATGTGTAGAATAACAGTGTTAAGTATTCCTGTAAAGTAGAACCTGAAAATTGTAGGCTATACAACGGTATGTAAAAGGTGATTCATTAAGAGGAATAAACAGATTGATGAATTCTAGGCAGATTTACACTGAACTGCTAACATTAATAATCCTCACTGTGGTGAGATTAGTAATGATATTTTCATGGTGAAGATGTACATGGTACAATGAAATTGACCAAGAAGAAATAAAGAAAGAAGAAGAGGCCCAGAGAAATCGTGTTTTATAGAGTCTTTTTGTAAGTAATCATGAAGGTCAGATCTAAAACCTTCTCCTGGAAATTGGTCAATTAATTACTGTTTCTGTTGACTAGGGAGCAGCATTGTGTAGGAGCAGCTGGTTTCCTACGATGAATCATATGCAACCATAACCTTTGTATCCACACCTCAAAAGGGATTTTTCCTAGCGAGTCCCCCATCTACCCTCCCAATTAAGATGCTTCTAATCCTTTTCCCACCCTTGATGGCAGAGGCTTAATGAGATTTGCTGGCTTCAGCATTAGCCTAGGTAGACAAATACCAAACAAAGACATAGAATTTAGGATCCTGAGACCTTTAGTAGATGATTTGGGAATTGTTTACTCAAAGAAAAGATAGAGATTTCCTATTTCACAGAATGGATAATAGAATCTTAGAGTTGGAAGAAGAGATCTTAAATATCATCCAGTCCAATGCACTGATTCTGTGGTCTCCTCAGCAACTTTGCTGACACATACCAGCCTCTGAAAGGTTTTTAAGTGATTCAGTACCATTGCATGAAACCCATTCTACCTGTGAGCTATTGAATTGTTAACAGGGTCTTTTTTAATAAGGTAATTCTGCTTGCTTTGACTTCTACCCATAAGCCTAGGTCTACCTTCTGAAGTAGAATAAGTTTGATGTCTTCTGCACAGCAATACTTTAGATGTTTGAAAATAGCTACCTTGTCTTCTCCTAAGACTTTCTTTTTTAGGCTTTCATTCCCAGACTTGAAACCACTTGAGAGTTTTCTGTCTCTCTCTGTCTTCAGTAGCTAAGGGGGACTGTGATTCTCTGTAATCTGCCTTTATTGTTAGCTCCAGCCCAAGGGATTTCTCTGTAGGTCTGTGAGATTGCTGTATGGTATTTGATAGGTTTTCTTATTTCCATTGAAAGATTTAGAAGTGAACATTGGATTTTTTTTTTAAATCCTTATTATTCTTCAAGTTTAGTCTGTGATACAGTCTCTTGCATCCTTGACACACAGGAAATGGATGGAAATCTTTGGGGCCATTATAGTGTCAGATCACCAACCCCATCACAGAATCTGGCACATGCCAGGAATATATATATGTATATAAAAAATTTAATTGATATACATGTATACTATATATGCACACATATGTATTACTTGTGTTAAGATTATAGTTTAGTTTATAGATTATTTCTCTTGTTCAAATTTGAGGAAATATTGTGTAGTCTACTTAGACATAGTGACTCCTAGATATTTTTGGCAAGATTTGACCTCCTCCCTCCCCCTGTGTTAATAGATAAGTTGTTGGTATGGTTAGGGATAAAATGGTAAGCTAAAAATGTGACTTTGAGATTCATTTCTTGTTGGTGACTATGGAAATGGGTTTTCTATGAAATAAGAGTCATGGAACTTTCAGGGGCAGCCACTAGGGGAACGAGAACAACAGTTGGGAATGTTGCTCTGGAGGTTTCTGGTGCTTCAGGAAAGCCAGGTTGCACGTGCGCGGTGGGCTGATTCCTTCTGGAGACCATTGAATTATGCCTGGCAGAGCTTTATTCAGAAAATTTCCTAGCTTGCTTTTATTCTATTTTAATACATTTTTGGAAGGCAGGGGATATTGAATAGTAACATCCTACACATTTATAGGAACTCAGTTTTGCTTTTATTTTCTAAATCCTATTTTACAGAATTATGGAAGTCTTTCTTAGAAGGGACTTTAGAATCTTGGAGTCCAACACCACCAACCTAACCATTATTGAGGATGGGGGATTTCTGGCTTTGTTTTTATTTATTTATTTATTTTTCATTTTTTGTTTTTTTGAGACAGAGTCTCACACTATTGCCCGGGCTAGAGTGAGTGCCGTGGCGCCAGCTTAACTCACAGCAACCTCAAACTCCTGGGCTCAAGCAATCCTTCTGCCTCAGCCTCCCAAGTAGCTGGGACTACAGGCATGTGCCACCATGCCCGGCAAATTTTTTCTATATATTTTGAGTTGGCCAATTAATTTCTTTCTATTTATAGTACAGACGGGGTCTTGCTCTTGCTCAGGCTGGTTTCAAACTCCTGACCTTGAGTGATCCACCCGCCTCGGCCTCCCAGAGTGCTAGGATTACAGGCGTGAGCCACCGTGCCCCGCCTGGCTTTGTTTTTAGACAGTTCTAAACCTTACTAGAGCTCAGCAGTTCAGCCTCCTGTGGTATAGATTGTTTTCCTCAATTTAAAGATATGAAAGAGCCAAGAATAATGAACAGTAAAGCTCATCCTTTTTATTTTGAGCACCAACCAAACAGCAAAGCTTTATTGGATGCCTGCTGGGTGCTGTGAGAAAGGGTTCTTACGATAGAGATGGAGTCAGTTTCTCTTTCTCTCTCTCACCTGCTGCCCCCCTCCACCCCACACCTGCTACTACAACTCATGAATCCAAAGTATGTCGTGAAAAGTGAAGAGAGCAGAGGAGGGAGAAATCTTTGCCACCCGGAATGGGTCAGGTGGACCCTGAGTCTGCCCTTAAGAAATGGGCAAGACTCCTATGGTTGTGTGGCCTTTTGTTGCTTAAGAGTCCAAAGTCCAAAAGCTGTTCAATAATAACCTTCTTGTTAAGCTAATCAATTAGTTAAGCTTAGCTTATTTATCTAAGATATTAGTACTAAGCAAAATAACAGATATTTCCCCCGTAATATCTTGTATCTAGAATATAGTATTCTACCCAACCACAATTCTTAACTAATTCAAACTTACCCATTTAAGTACTGTGGGAGTTTTGACAAATGGTGAGAAGTTCTCCCATGCATAGGTAGGGTCTGTGTACCTTCTTCTCAAATATGAGTTGGTTTGTGTATGCTTCAACTGATAAAAGTATGGCAAAATTACACTGTATGACTTCCAACACTAGGTTGTAAAAGGCCATTCAACTTCCACCTGCTTCTCTTGGGATATTAGTACTGAGGAAGCTAACTGCCAAGTAGAAATATGACTACTCGTGAGATTTCCATGCTGCAGAAGCCATCTGTAGGTGCTCCAGCTGACAACCCCAGCTGAGCTCCCAGCTGACCTCCAGCATCAACTACCAACCCTGTGAGAGGGCTTTCTTGGAGGCCCACTTAGTTGAGCCTTCAGATGACTCCAGCCCCACCTGATTTGGCATCTGATCGTAATCACATAAGAGACCCTGAATCAGAACTGCACAGCCCAGCCTTTCTTGAATTCTTTTATTTTTTCTTGTATTATTTAATTTAATTTAATTTTTTTTTTGAGACAGAGTCTCACTCTGTTGCCCGGGCTAGAGTGCCATGGCATCAGCCTAGCTCACAGCAACCTCAAACTGCTGGGCTCAAGTGATCCTCTTGCCTCAGCCTCCTGAGTAGCTGGGACTACAGGCATGAGCCACCATGCCCAGCTAATGTGTATATATACATGTATATTTACTTGTCCAGATAATTTCTTTCTATTTTTAGTAGAGATGGGGTCTCACTCTTGCTCAGGCTGGTCTCGAACTCCTGACCTTGAGCGATTCCCCCCTCCCCCCGCTTCGGCCTTCCAGAGTGCTAGGATTACCTCCCAGGTGGCTAGGCATGAGCCACCACGCCCGGCCGTTTCTTGAATTCTTGACCCTTCAAATTATAAGTCAAATAAAATGGTTGTTTACAGCTAAGTTTCGGGGTGCTTTGTTACTTAGCAATAGTAATTGGAACAAGTACTAAGAAATAAAAATATTTAAAATCAACCATGCTATACATATCTCTAAAATGTGTTCTTCACTGTGCTCTTTCCCTGAACAGAGCCTAAACGTAATTTGGACCTCTTATGAATGAGTATCTTACATCTTATGTTGTAGTTAAGGTCATGTCCTCAAATTATAAAATGAGTTGCAAAGGGACTCTAGACTGCTCAGCTTATCACGGTCTTATGTGTACTGCCATTTTTTTCCGCTTGCTGCCAGTAATCATTTCACCATTTCTGAGCGTGCTACTTTCAGCATGTTAAACCACGTTTGGCATCATTATGTTCAAATTTGCGTACTACATTTCATGAAGGATGTTTTCAACAAATATTTGGTGAGTGCTTACTTTGTGTCTGGCCTTGTTCTAGGCGCTAGATGAGATGCTAAGCTTCAGGAAAGCAGTGATTTTCGACACAATGCGTCTCCAGTTCCTAGAATGACACCTGGGGTTCACTAAGTCTCTGTTATGAGCACATGTTCACAATGAAGTCTGTTTTTAGAAGAGTGAATAGAACGGTGAAAGAGCTGGAAACCGTGTTGTAGGAGAATGAGTGAATTAAATGGAGATGTTTAGCCTGGAAAAAAAAAAGAGTTGATTGAAGGAGGGAAGGATTATCACGTGGAAGAGAAATGGTGCTAGATTTGAAATAAAGTGTTTTTCTTTTTTGTCTCTTTATTATCAAGTAATAAAGAGTAGTAAAGTCTTAGGTGGAATTTACCATCGAATTACAGTGGTGGTAGTGGTTTTCGTTTAAGAATACTGCTTGCTCAAATACAAGAAAAAACCTAATCATGGAATTCATCAGAAAAAGAAAATCAGATGCTGACTCCATTGGGCCAGAATTATTGCTTCATGTTTTGAAGTTTCTAAAAATTTTTTTTGACAGCGATGTGATACATGTAGGTTGTTCATTCATTTAAAATGCTGCTATTAAAGAAAACAAAAAGGGCCTCATGGAGGAGTTATGTACCTTCCAGATGAGAAAAGTACAAATACGGTTTTGTGGTACAAACCTTTGGATAAAATTGTGCCTACTGAAGAACCTTTGGCATTTGTATCTTTTGAAAGGGAATGGAGGGTCAGATGTATTAAGGTTTTCAATTCTTAAATGTTGCCATGGCATTTTTAACAACTGGAGTTTCTTCTTATTAACATCACCAGCTGCAGTCTCAGTAGTTGATCAAGTAAGTTTAATGCAAATGAGAAAACAGACGTGTTATTGCTACTTTTGTAACCAGATGTCATGTCTTAGAATAATACAAAGAAGCTAATAATCCCTCAACTTCAAGATCACTTTTTAATCCTTGGTTTTTTTCCCCAATAAAATTCTTCTCTTAAACTATCTTTGACTTCAGATAGGCAAATTTTTAATTTCTTCCTTGGTTTTCTTTGCCTATTAATAGAAATTATTGACTTATAATATCCTATCCATGCTGGGAAGACTGATTAAGTAAAGGATTCTTCATTCAACTATTATTGTTTCTTCTAGTTTGTGTTTAATCTGAAACATAGGGTAAACTTCATACACTGACTCCTCTGGTGGAATGCAATGATAGATGTCAAGGAAGATTCAGACTGTACCAACCAAAGGCACATCTGTTTATGTTATTTATTCTTTAACAGTCCACTCCAATTTAGTCCTGTCATAGTACAGACATAGCACCAAGGAACATGCAAGCTTTTCTTAGAGTCACATTTCCATTTTATTAAACTCTGTTTGCCTGATTTGTTTCAAAATTGAATCTATTCTTTTGCATGACTTTAATAGTGGATAGGTTTCCTTGGAGATATGTATGGATTCAGAGTTATAGTGTTAACTTTGATCTTATCTAGTTTAATGGAATTCTTCTTAGAAAAGTATGCTCTTATTTAGGTCTTTAAAATATCCCACAAAAGCAAATACAGAAGCTATGCAGATAAGATTTGGGGTGATCAATTTCTGGATGTGAATGTGGTGCCTCATTGCAGGGATGATTTCAGAGTTGGGGGTGGGGCTGGGGGAAATGATGGCATTTTTGGGTATCAGTCCAGATAGCTTTTCCAAAAGGAGAGACCACGTGGATCAATGTACCTGGCAAATCCCCGTGCCAGCAGTTTAAGGAATTTGTATTTATTAATAAGAGGGAAAGGATTCTGGTTTTTCAGTTGTAAAATTCTGAAGACTTTAGAGAAGTGTAGAGGGAGCCTGGGAGGGAATTTGTGACTTTTTGTTCAGAGAAGAATTGAGCCTATTTATTTCCTCTAAACGCTGCCAAATACAGGTGTGCCTTGTTATGCTGAAACCCGATCTGTGGGAATGCAAACTCCCATTCTTCATACATACATAATGGAACAAATCTGACATAAACACTTGATAGCTATGTTTACAGTCTCCAGGCTGTGTTCTTTAGTCACGCATTTCAACGAATGTGTACTCAGACCGCTTTATTTACATCTGTGGGTGTGCACATGCCCCCTTTTGTCCTGCTTCATGTTTGCTCACTTCCTTTGTGATTTTTAAGTGTTACAGCGGTGAACCTGCTGATTACTAAACACCAGTTTAGCTTTCCCAGAGGGACAAGAAACTGGGACCCAGGACTGTCATCATGGATGTGTCCTCTGGCTCCAGAATCTTTGAAGAGGGGCCCAACTTAGAAGCTAGAAACCATATTTGTTATTGTGTTTTGGAATGAAATGACTGCATGAACAGACTAATATGTTTTGTCTTTCCTTTAAGCTGCTAACATGGAAGCAGATAGGTACAAGCTGCCTCCTGGCATGAGCATTCTTGTCTTTGCTCCCTGTGTCATGATTTGCTGGAAGCAGAGCCTTTAAAAAGGAGAAGATCAGATTCCTGAGCATGAATTTGGCAGAGAGCACGGGGCATGGCCCCTTCATGGAAGGGGCATAAATGGGTTAAATCAGAAGCCCTTGGCCTGGCACAGCCAGGATGGACTTAATGATTAAGAACTTAATGATCTATAGCATAACTTAATGGGGAGAAACCGAGGTTCCATTTTACCCAGATGTTTCTTCTAGCCCCGAGCTGGTATTCTCTTTGGAAAGGACAACCTTTGCAGGTGGACATTGCCATAGCATTTTGTCTTTGCAAAAAGAGCAACGGTACTGTTCAATTCCTTATACTCCGGTGTTGCACAGTTTGTAATATAGTCTTTTACGACAGTTGTGAAATTTGAATGGTGACAGGTTGGGTTTGGTTTTGTTTTGAGCTCATTTGATGGCAAAGTCTGCCCTGCCCTGACATGAAACTATTCATGATCTTTATCTAACTTAACAGGGATGTTCATACATACAAAATATTAATGTTTGACTATGAAGTACTGCTCTAGGCCCTGCTTGAGGTGTTATAAAATATATATGTACCATGTTACCCTTATTAAATCTAAAAAATTCTGAATATTTCTGGCCTCAAAGGTTTTAGAAAAGGGACTGAAAACTTGCCCTTAACAGGAAGAAAAATGGCCATGACCATAGAAACAAGGAAACTTTTGTACTGTGCATTAGTTCTAATTTAATATTTCAGGATCTGGTTAAGTAGCCGAGAGCTGATACTAGGATGCTCCTATTTTGTTGGTGATCAGTGTGGAATGTGCGGATTCTCATGGGACAGAAAAGAGGCTTGTGAAGGATCTAAATCCAGGAAACAAGAGAAGCAAAGTGTATGGACAGACATGGCTTTAGTCACCCCTGGCTATGAGTGCACTTAATGCTGTGATCAGCAGGAGTGGCTCTTAGCTGTATTAAGCACTATAAGTTCATTATATTTGTTGTATAAAAGAATATCTATGGTGGCACTTGCCTGCAGAAGGATCACTTGAGCCCAGGAGTTGGAGGTTGCAGTGAGCTATGATGATGCCACTGAACGAGAGAGAGTGAGAGAGAGAGAGAGAGAGAGAGAATATCTATACTTAGATTGCCTATTTAGTAAATTTGGTCTAGTTCATTTCATATTGTATTGTATTCTATTGCTTTCAAGTAATCCCACTGCTTTCTTTATAAAGTTGTGAGATAAAAAAGAAATCCCGTAAGATACTGTTAAGGGAAGGCTGCTTGAATCAGTTGGACCCAATATACGTTTCTGGAACTACCCAAAGTGTGTGGAGCAGATACACAACAGGCCTTATGGAACAGAGCTTATTCCTTCCTGGTGTGTTACGTGTGCCAAAGAGAAATGTGAGCAAGGTACAGCCCTGTGTCCTTAGAAAGACGCTGAAGTGTAGCTACTAACACCTGTGAAGCCAGCCAGCTTGCCTTGCATTTAGATGAAGTGGAGTAAAACGTGAGAGTTAAAAGGGGGAAGGGAAGATCAGAACTTGGGAGGGCCTTGAATGCCAGCACTACATAGTGGACTTCATCTGTGCATCATTGGCTCGTAAGTTTTTTTTTTTAAAACAACTTTATTGAAGTATAATTTACATACCATGCAATTAATCCATTTTAAGTGTACAATGAAATGATTATTAGTAAATTTACCAAGTTGTACAGCTATTCACACAAATCAATTTTAGAACATTTCCTTCCCCCTATTGAGACCCCTAATTCCCATCCCCAACTACATTTCAAGCATGCCCCTCCCCTGCACAATGCTCACCGCATCCCTCAGATGTGAGTCTATCCCGCCACCCCCCGAATCCCTGGTGAACACCACCACCATTTGAGCACTGTAGTGTTAATCAGTCAGTACAAATTTGATGGCGAGTACATGTGGGGCCCATTTTTCCGATCTTGTGTCACCTCACTTCGGATAATGGGCTCAAGCTCAATCCAGGATAATATAAGCAGTGCTAGCTCACTGTCATTTCTTAAAGTTGAGTAATATTCCATTGTAAATATATACCAAATTTTAATAATCTACTCATGAATTGACAGGCACTTGGGTTGTTTCCACGACCTAGCAATAGTGAATTGTGCTGATGGGCTCATAAGTTCTGCATGTAGAATTCCATGCCATGATGTGTTATACTTCAAATAATTAAATGTATTATTTTATGTAACGTTAGATATCTCTTCCACTAGATACTGTAATGGACAAGTGGGAGTAGATGTTCAAAGTTACCACAATTTGAAGGGAGAGAAACTTAAAATGGGGGAAAAGTATCTGTTGCATCTATTTTTTTTTTTCTTTCTGCAATTTGAGAACAGATTGCCTTTGTTTTTTGTGGTGGGAACACCATGGCTGGTCAAGAGCTTGGCTCGAAAGCAAGTGCTCTGGCGCAAAGGAGTCGCTGCAGGTCTTTGCAGAGAGGAGTGATGTGTTCAGAAAGGTGCTCTGGGAAGATGAATTTGGTAACCGTGTATGGGATGGTTTGAGTGGGGAGAGCAAGCTAGGTGGGAGCTATCGGAGTAATCTAGGCAAGAAACAATAATTGCTGCCTGAACCTGACAGGTAGCAATGGGAATAGAAAGAGAGGAAATGCTGGAAGCAGAGACTTTAGGAAATATCTTAGTTGCGTTTGATTTGTCTCCACATTTCCCGTTTTATTCCTCAAGGGCACTTAGTAAATTGATTGGAAGGAAGACTCAATTGGGAGTTGACTGGGTTTCCTAGGACTTTCTCAGGGTTCAGGGCAAGATTTTTTATACATATGTAAAAGGTTATCTGTCTGAAATGCTTGCTAAGGCTAAGAGAATTCTTATTGTTAAAATGAAGAGATGTTCAGAAGAGTGGCGTGGGACGTGTCTGCTTTCAGTTCGTAGTTGTCTGCTGGTGGCCTTTGAGCTCCTGGCCTGCTGTGATCCTCTGCTGTGCCCATATTGGGGACCCACTCTGGCATCTTCATTCACCATTCCTCAACTCCTTGGTCTCAGTGACCTGCCACACCACCTCGGCAACCGTTCAGGGGCCACGCCCTAGGCCTCTGACTTCTGAGATGGTTATTTTGCCCTTGTCATAGCTGTCTTTCCCATCTGCTTTCTCTCACTGAAACTGTTCTTCACGTGCATCGTGAATCTATTTCCTTGATCCGCACCCTGTTTTCTCAGCCAGTCTGGGCTTTGTGCCCCATTCTCCTTACTGCTCCTCTGGTGTCCCTGGACTGTGCAGTCAACCCTTTGGATGACTTGTCCCTGGTACCAGTGAGTTCCTTGCCCCAACTTTCCGTCCTACTCGTTTCTCTCTCCAGCGCTCATTCAACACGAGTCTACTTCGTCTGTCCTGGTACTCCGATCATTGGTGCCTTCCAAATTTATGATTTTAATATTAACAGAGCCCTTTGACATTACTTGGAAATATTTTTGCAGATCTAGGGTTTACACCTTTTTCCATTTTCTGTAGCAGCTATTCCATACCTTTCTTATTCTCTTCAAGAATACAAATTGCTTCCACAATCTCATTCTCAGCGTTTGAATTTGTCTTCATTTTATCTAGAAACAGAAGTCACAAGGAAGAAATTCTCCCAACTTTATTTATAGCCCCCAGACTTATTGATTTTTTTCACCCTCTTCTCAGTGATTGAACTGGGTCATTCCATTCTAAATCTTAATTATCTCTTAGTGCCTCCTGATGACATCCTGGCCTGTCTATAACTTTTGGTACTGTTGACTATTATTATCAGTTAGGTTGATGTTGGCTTTAAGTAACAGAAAATCCAAATAGAAGAGGCTACATAAAAGAAGTCTGAAAGTAGGGCAGTTCCAGAGTTGCTTAATTCAGTGGCTTGATAGTGTCATCAGGCATCCAGTTTCTTTACTCTTTTATACCTGCATTTATAGCATGTTAAGTATTTCCCCCCCAATCTTTCCCTGGAGTTCCATTGGCCAGGATTATTTTATAGGCACTTGCCTAAGCCAATCAATAGTAAGGGGAATGGGCTTACCAGATAGGTTTAGAATTGTTGAGATTTACAGCTGGGGTGGGGGAGGAGCCCAGACTCCGGCAGACACATAGCCTGCCAGTAGTTGAACAAAACTGCAGTTCTGTTAGCCACGAAGAAGCACAGGGAGAATGGCTACTGAGCCGACATGACCTGTAGCTTCCACAAGCTCCATCCTGAAAGACTTTGCTCTCTTGAATTATGGATACAAATTTTCTTCCTTCTCTGACTATTCTCAGTGTCTTGGTTCCCTTCATTGACTTTTTCTCTTTCTTCCTCTTAAATCTTGGCTTTCCTAGGGTACTCACCTCGCCAACTCTTTTTGCTCAGGGGCATTTCCTTGGGTGATCTTAACTATTCCTATGATTTCATATGATAACTCTATGCTGAAAATTCTTAAATCTTTATTTCTACACTGACCTGTACCTCTTGAGCACCATTTCCTTTCTTATTTGTTCTTGAGTTCTTCATCTTGATTGGTCACATCATGTACTATGGCAAATTATTTTGCCTTCCATTATATACTTTTTCCTTGGTAACAGAATCCTTTTTTTCTTTCTTTCTTGGGCACAGTATCTCAAAAAACAAACACAATAACAACAAAACCTCATTATCCACTTTCCCTTGCAGGAAACTCGCAGGCGTGGCCACGTGCCTAAGTTCTGGTCTGTGTGTGTTACTTGGGAGTACTGTGTGGGACTTCCAGAAAGGCTAATAAAAAGAGAGCTGTTCAGCTGGAAGGTATGCCCTTTTGCCCATCAATTTTTCCTCCTTCTGACCTCCAAATTTGAAAGATAACAAGAGTTTCAGAGCCATCTTGGACCCTGTGGTGATCTTGAAAAGATGGAAGCTGGGATAGAAGGATGCTGGGTCCCTCTGACCATGGAGCTACTATATCAGCTTTGGAATGTCTACTTCTAGATTTTTACATGGCAAGTGTCTTAGTTCAGGCTGCTATAATAAATACCTAAACAGGGTAGTTTATAAACAGCAGAAATTTATTGCTCACAGTTCTGGAGGCTGAGAAGCCTAAGATCAAAATTCAGTATCTGGTGAGAGCTCTCTGCTTCATAGATGGTGCCTTCTGTGTGTCCTCACATGGCAAAGGGCAAGGCAGCTCTCTGAGGCCTCTTTTATAAGGGCATTAATGCCACATGAGCGGGGAGTACTCGTGACCTAATCATCTCCCAAAGCCCCACCTTTTAATACCTATCATGTTGGTGATTAAGTTTCAATATGCCAATTTTGGTGGGACACAAACATTCAGACCACAGCAGCAACTAATCCCTTGTTTATTTAGGCCACCATTTGGGGGTGAGGTGTTGTGTCTCTGTTAATTGCAGCTATGTAGTTCCTAACAGATATTTTTACTCTTGTTTCCCAAACAGAATGCTCCATAGTTTTCCTTTCTCTCCCTCACTGTCTATATCCGAATCATGGATTACATTTTGGAAATAGCTCTTGATCTTGGGAGCATAATATAGAACCAGAACAAGAGTATACGTTCTATTCTCACAGATTTGTTCAACTTAGTTTGACTATACCAAGTATAGGCAAGGATATGTAAAATGGAAATTCTTATTTTATTAATAAGAATATCATTTGGAACCACCAGCTTAGAGAATAATTTGGCAATAGATGGTTAGGTTTGAAAGGTTTCATACCTTACAGGACCATAAGCCTGCAATTACTTACAGATGTAAAAGTATTTTAAACATGTATTGGGAAGTATGTGTGCTCTGTTCACTGCCGTATTGTTTGTTAGAGCAACAAATTGGAAGCAACCTAAGTGTGAACAAGCCAGATAAATAATTGTGATGTATACAGTCCATTAAATTCTATAGAGCAGCCAAAATGAAAGAACTAGAACTATCTATATCCTTATGGGTAAATCTCAAGAATAATGTTGAACAAAAAAGTCAAGTAGGGGATTATATACAGCATTATGCTGTTTATATAGTTAAACAATTGAAATAAAACGTTATTAATGGGCATCCTTCTCTATGACAACTGCTGCTGCTGCCTCTAGTTAGAGCCTCATTATTTTTCACCTGGTGTACTGTTAAGAGCTCAATAATTTATCCTCCTGTTCCATTCTCTCCATTCCAACTCACTTTTGATATTGCTGCCAACCTAGTCCTCTGCTTAAAAACCCTTGGGTTTCCTACCGCATGTAGGAAAATGCAGGCAATCTTTTATCATGGTCTTCAAGATTGTTTCCAGAATCATCTTCCTTCACATCTTCCCGAATTTGTACATCCCTGTTGTTCATCAGGCCCTCAAAGTGCCTCTGCCTGTAGACAGTCCCTGTGACTGGAGTGACTCTCCCCAACTGCCGCTTTCTCTTTGTCACCCGGCAGAAGCCCACAGATAAGCTCTCAAGGTCCAGAGCCAGGGTCTTCCTTTCTCTAGAATCCTTCCACTTTCCCACTCCTAGACAGAATTGGTTGTTTACTTCTCCATATACCCCCAGAACTTTATTCTCACCTGTAATGTAGGAACTTGGCTCATTGTATGGTATTCCAGTTTTGACCTTGTTGTGAGTAGGATCTTTGTCTTGTAGATGTGGAGGTCCTGGAGCGCTTTTGTGTAATTTTAGCACAAAGTCTGTGGTCATTAAAGGTTGTATTGGAAGAAAGTATACTTCTTTGTAAATTGTGAAAGGAGAAGTTAGCCCTAAATTACAGTCTGTCTGTATTCACTATTTCAATTTCATTTGAAAAAGTCACACATATTCTAACACATTGAGCTTCACAGGGAATGCCTTTTCAAGTTCATCTTTTACTGGAACCAGTAGTTAAGCTCCTTCATTATAAAGCTGATAGAGGTTGTGTTTTAAGGAAGTGATAGAAAAGGTTGTGCTTTTCAACCAGGAGAAATCTAAGAATGAATTAAATGATGATGAAAAGATTCCTTCTTTGAGAATATAAAGTACATACCTTTTTGGGGGGTCTTTTGCTCTGCTTATTGAAGTAATTCTTACTCATTGCAAAATAAATATCATAAAATATGAAGTAAAATTTGTAGAAGAAAATTAAATGTTGGTGTTTTGGGGGGAATTTTTTTCCTGGGCACATAAAGACACATTATATGAAAATGGAATCATGTTTTGTAACTTTTTCTTGACCTAATGTGTCATGTCAACCAATAGAGCTTCATCACTATTCTTTTAAAACTGAGGCATAATTTATAATCTAAAGTATATAAATCTGAAGTATACAGCATAACCACTACCCAGATCAAGATATAGAACATTTCTAGTACTGCAGAAGGCTCTCTTGTAGTTCCTTTGTGGTGATGGGACAGTTCTGTATCTTGGTTGTGATGGCAATTATATAAATTTTTTAATAAAAATGTTATAGAACTATGCATAATACACATACATGTACACATACACACAAAATGAGAAATGTAAAAACTGGTGAGTTTCTGAGTAAGCTCCATAGCTTACTGTAATCTGAATAAACTCTTAGTTTAGTTAATTATATTGTGCCAATATTAATTTTCTGTTTTTGACTCTGGTTGTATGTAAGATGATACCATTAGTGAGTGCTAGGTGAAGGGTATACTGAACCACTCTGAACTATTTTTGCAAATTCATGTGAATCTATAATGTTTTTAATTAAAAAGAATCTCTTTCATGCCTGTTTTATTTTGACGAATGTCTTTCAGGTTATTGTATAGGTGTACCATAAGTTATTTCACCAATTTTCTATTCATTTAGATATTTTCCATTCATTTAGATATTTTCCTGTTTTTTATTATTATTACAAACAACTTTGTGATGAGAGACTGTGCACCTGTTTTTCAAAAGGTGTCTCGAAGAAGCCACTACAAGGCTCTTGGGAGTCATTTTCAGTGGCTACGTGCAATTTTTAAGATCATGCATTGCATAAAATGAAACAAGCCTGTGCAGTGGAGATATCAAATTCCCCAGAAAAAAGGCATTACAGCAAAATTATAATTTCTGGCCTTTCCATCTGCCTGTTGCCAAAAATCCAAGGTTGTTGAGCCCTGAGCCAAGGGATGGAAGATGTAAATGAATATTGGCCTAATTTGAACCCAGGTTATTACCTTGCTTCTCAACAGTGAAATATTTCTAGAAAAGATCCATTCAAAGGTAAGCTATATGGCAAACTCTTTTTTACAGAATAAAGCCATCTAAGTAGTTATGCTAAGTTTCCCCGGGTACTGTTGTTCCTGATTTCTAATCTGATTTTGAGAAGACCAGCCTGGGCGCAGGCCTTTTGAAACTGTGATGTACTTTTTGCTAGTATTTAGTGACTGGGGGAATGTTTTTGGTAAAACAAGGATTATATGAGGGCTGTTTCCCATTTGGGCACAGCAGGTACCTTATTCTCTAGCATTTGATGAAGGTGTTTTGTTTGGTTTGGTTGACAGATGTTCAATTCACTTATATTCTATTACTGCTGATCGTGTCTTTGATCCAAGGAGCTCTTGTCATTAAAGCTTATAATTCAGACATGTGAAAGGATTTTAATGAAAAGGTTATTGCTTCTGAGACATCCAGCAAAGAAGATTTACACTTGTCAATAAGATTGGTGTTGAGCATGCTGTGATTATCTGTGTAATAAAAATTGGTGGAGATGATTATTATTGGTGTTTTTCAAATAAGGCCTATATTGAAGTGGTGAGATTTAACTTTTTATATAAAACGTTGCTCAGATGACCTTATTTTCTATCAACTTTCAAGCTTTAACTCTTGGCTCTAGCTGAGAAAATTAACTTTCAGATTCTCATTTTAGAGCTATTACGCATTCGGTCTAACTGCATTCTCCCATGGGGTCCGCCACCCTTCCTCCCTTCCTTTCCAACTTTACTTTTCTCATTTTATGCATGAAGCTAAACTATAGACTAAACTGATGTAATGCCAACAAATCTTAGTATTTATTGTTTTATCTGTTCTATTCATGCATGTGGTATAATTCTGGTGTGTATCTTGTTACAGCTATGTTTTACTGGATATTTGACGGACATTCCAAATTTTGATGGCATAAGCAGGTAGTTATTAACTTTGTAAATCACTCATTGGTTTATTTTTCTTGTAACTATTATAACATTGACTTCTGATCAGAACTGGGAGCATAGGCTAATACTTGACTCAACTGGCATTTAAGATAAATATATTATGGAAAAGCAACATTTCCTTCCTTTTTGCATAACAAGCTTAAAGTTTTGCTCAGCTACTAGTTTTCCTTGGGACTAGAAGTAAAATCAGAAATGTCGTTCATGATCTAAATGTTCTGCATGGTAGGGTGAATCTAGTTAGGGTTTTAGACCAGCTTGTGGCTGTGACTATATCTTTAAAGTTCTCTGGATATTTTTGTCCTCCTTCTTATGTTCTGCTTCTTTTTAATTATTCATAAACTTAAGATAATGTTATGTACATAACATTATTCAGTAAAATTGGGACCAAATCGGAGTCCATTGAGAGAGAAGACATTCTAAAGGGTGTGTGTTTGCAAGGTTGCATTTTACCTCCATGGGTCTGTTCTTTTTTGACTCTAGGACAGTGTTAGTAAATTGTCAAGCTGAAATGCCTCATATGTGGCTCCCTTTTTGGGAGTTTTCAGGTGGTTCTAATGATCTTTTCTCCCTTGAACATGTGTGATTGAATGTCCCTGTCCTCTTTATTCTCCATTTTTACCTTGAACAGTGAAACCCCCTCTCAGCTGGGCCCCATTTCTGCAGGCGTCTGTGTGCCGGGCCTGTTATTACTCTGTGAATCATTGCTGGCCTTATTAAACTATTTCGGGCAGCAGCCCTTCCATTCTCCTCCTGTGAACTGTGAAAGCTGGAGTTGCTGCAGCAGCATCAGATCCAGTGTGGAATTAGAATGTGAAGGAGAAACGGTTCACTGGTTTGTAACGTGCCTCACAGAGCAGTGGGTGTGTGCCCACTGGGGCCAATTTGGGTCTGGGAAATTTTCTTTTGTTTTAAAAAATGATCTTAGAAAGGTCATTCTTGACCGCTCAACATTTAAAAATGCTTGAATATAGGGCCATTTTGTCTTTGTCCCTCTCTTAATTTGTTTTGGCTGCTATAACAAAATGACATAAACTGGCTGACTTATAAACAACAGAAATTTATTTCTCACAGTCCTGGAGGCTGGGAAGTCCAAGATCGAGGTGCTAGAAGATTTGGTGTCTTGCGAGGCTTGTGTCCCGGTTCCTAGATGGTGCCTTCTTGGTATGTCCTCACAGGGTGGAAGGCACAAGGCAGCTTTCTGGTGCCTCCTTCATAAAGGCATGAATCCCATTCAGGATAGCTTTGCCTTCGTGGTCTGATCACCGCCCAAGGGCCCCACCTCCAAAACCGTCAAGTTGGTGGTTAGGTTTCAACATAAGAATTTTGGGGGGACATAAACATTCAGACCATAGCACTCCCCTTTTCTCTTTCATTTTCTCTAACATGTTCATGATCCTGGTTTGTGTTGGTGGTGCTCTCTTGCTCTCGCATCCTAGCCTACCTCAGATCCAGATGCCCACAGTGTGAACCTTGACCAGGAAAAGCCGCAAGTGCAGTGAAGAAGGTGACCTCCGGTCAGACGGGCCTGCATTCAAATGCCAGTGATGGTGGACAAATGATATAACCTTGTTAAGCCTCAGTTGCCAAAGCTTTAAAATGGGAAAAATGTGCCCAACCTCACAGGATGGTATAAGGATTAATAAAGACAAAACATGCAAGAGTTGGATTATGGGAAAACTGACCACGAGTTAGAACTAATCTGTGCAGAAAGCCTCCTGGCCTTTGTTAAGTAGACATTATAATTCATCTCGTCTACATGTTTTGTTTTACAGATCAGTCACTGAGACCCAAAGAGGTCATGCTCGCCTAATGACACATAACTACATGGGGAAGAGTGGGGATGAGAACGTGGATTTTCTAACTCCTAATGCTTTTCCATTAAGCCTCAGCTTCCTTGTATGTTGCTGCCTCAGGGCCACGTTTGAGACATTCTGAGTCTCACTGATGGAGGTATTTGTTGTTCATCAGAAAACACTTTTTCCATATCCTGTTTCATACATACTACTCTTCGTTCCTTACCCCTCCTTTTTTTTCTAAATAAAAAGGAAAGACAGGGTATTAGTTTCCTATTGTTGATGTAATAAATTACATTGTTTTAAGCCACTAAGTTTTTGGCTTGAAACAACACAAGCTTTATTCTCTTATAGTCCTGGAGGTCAGAAGTCAGCAGGGCTTCATTTCTTTTGGAGGCTTTTGCAGAGAATCCACTTGCTTGCTCTCTCCCATGTTAGAGGGTACCTGCATTCCTTGGCTCATGGCCTCACATCACATCTCCTTTTCTTCCTCTGCTTCTGTCATCACATTGCCTTCTACATCTCCTCTCTCCCTCTTATAAGGAATCTTGTGATTAGACTGGGCCTCCCTGGATAACCTGGGATGACCTCTCCATCTCCAGGGCCTTAACTTAATCGTATCTGCAGGGTCCCTTTTGCCATATAAGGTAACATTCAGCGGTTCTGGGGATTAGAACGTGGTTGTACCTGGGGTCTGTTATTCTGCCTACCACAGACAGACACCTGCCTGACAACCCAGAATTCCCAAATTATCTTTTTTTTCACATGTCGTTCTAAATTTTTCCAAATCAAATAACATTTATATGAGTCTGCTCACATACATTTTTGCTAGCCAGTCACTCTCCTCCCTCTGTGCCCCACAATGACTGCTTCCTTTTAGAATAGACCTATTCTAGAAGTGGAAGGAACTGACACCGCCCCCTCCAATGACTGTTCAGACTTCTTGGCTTACCCTGAAGTTGAGGAGGCGATGGTTGGGGAATGGATGTCTGTGAGCATCTGCCTCCCCACAGCTCACTTTCTGCCTCTGAACATGTACTTCCTGTGAGAATGTTAAATAATTTTTGGAATTAAAAAATAAAAATCACCTTCACATTCTACCTATATTTTGGCATTTGGGTTGGGGAGAGGTTTGCCTTCTTGTTTTTGGATATAGGTCAAGTTTGAATTATTGTTAGCAGACATCTCATTGGTGAATTCATTTAATCAGATGTTCATCATCAGAATCTAGGTTCTTAAACCCTTAAGGCTCCACTGAAGGTTTCAGGGAGCTGGACCCCTTGGAGCCAAGCAAAGCCATGTGATCCTTTTTCTGGAAAGACTGGACCATAACTCTCATTAGATTTTCAAGAGATTAGTGACCCCAGGAAAGGTTAATGACCAACCAAATTGATGGCTTTATTTTCCATTTCCCCCTTAGGTAAAAGGTCCTTGGAAGTGCACTGAATATGTATTTTTAATACATGATCTTTTTTTAACTGCTGCTCAGCTTCCCCCGTTCATATTGAAATAGTCCTCCCACTGAAACCCATGTCTTTTTTGCTGTCAGCAATAAAAGGTTTGTTCTGTTTCTGTTGGCATATTTTGAGATATCTTTACAATAAGATATGGGAAACCTTTGTTAAGTGTAATCTGAGTCTTGGATAGGCAATGTATAATTTGTTTGTTTAGACAGGGATTGAAGATAAAAAGTGGTTTTTTTTCCCCATATCCCCACAAACACCAGATGTTTTATTTGTAAATTTTTTTCTTTCAGTGCATATTTTTTGGAATTGAAGAAACTAATTTCCACTTTCCTTCAGTGTACTGTGTGCATTTCTCCCTCACCTCCCATCTCTATGTACCCTTGTGTCTAGCTCCTAAAGTTTCCTCATAAAGAATGTATGATGTTTTCCTTCCCTTATCATTAACTTTGCCTTCATCTTTGCCCTTACTTTCCTCATGGGAACACAGAGCGATGAGGACTGACTTTGGGGATTTGCTTAGTTTTCTTACGTTGCTGGATACACGAGGCGGAACAACAGTTAGGAAGTGTTGTAGAAGCATAAGGCAAAATACCAAACGAAATCCAAAGATGTGTTAATTGAGTCACTCCATGAAATATAAAACTTAGTGAGCAAAACATAAATGACCACAGATGATTACTTATACTTTTTGAATCAGAGAGGTTTGTAAAAAAAGCAGGTACAATTTGGAATTAAGCTCAGATGACTGCAGAAGGGAAGGCATTAAGGTCCACGGGAAGGTCCACAATTTGGCAAATGAGCTTTGAATGCCAGGCAAAGAGGGAGCCGTCTGTTTAGTGGACTCTTCTTTCTTGATGGGTTCTTATTCCTTTTTTTTTTTTTAATGTGTGCTATTTTGGAGACAATTATGTCATTAAATAGTATATGTACAAATTCTCTTTGAAGACCATGGGACATTATGCAAAAAGAATGCTTAACTATTATGAAAGGACTGTGACGCTCTTGACAGAATTTAAGTTTCGTGTGGCCCAACTTAACTATTTTATCAATAGGGAAAAAATGAGGCGGGATAGATGGTCTTTATAGCATCATGCAACTATTTAGCGACAAAGTTGGGGATAAAATTCAAGACTCCAGATTCGGAGCCAATGGTCTTTCATTAGGCCATATTGCCTGTGTTCCACAGAAGAAGGGGAAGATTCTACACTGAACAAAATGGATTTCATGCCTTGTAAACTGACCTATAGTGAGGTACACCTACACACCCACCAACATGACCAACATTTAAAAGACCAACAATACGAAGTATTGGCAAGGATATGGAGCAACTAGGGTTGTCAGGCGTGGCGGGTGGAGTATGAAAAGACACAACCACTTTGGAGAGGAGTTTGGCAATTTCTAAAGTTAAGCACACTTACCCTGTGGCCCACCAGTTCTGCTTCTTTGTATTTACCCAACAGAAAGGCCTATTATACAACTGTTAATAACAGCTTTATTACAACCACTGTAAACTCAAAGTAACTCAAATGTTCAAAAATTGGTGAACAGATCAATTGTGATATGTTTATACAATGGAATACTACTCAGCAATGAAAAAGAAAGGATTATTGATACAAGCAATGATAGGGATGAAACTCAAAAACATTGTATTGAGGGCAAGAAACCAGACACAAAAAGAGCATATTCTGCGTGGTTCCATTAATACCAAGTCCCAGAACAGGTAAAACTCAGAGGAGTGAAGGTCACAGTTGACTGCAAAAGGACATGAGGAAGCTTTTTGGGTTAGGAAATGTTCTCTATATTGATTGAGGTAGTGTTTACATAGGCATATAAATTTGTTCCAAACTTGTCAAACTGTACACTTAAAAGGGGTGCATTTTACTGTGTATAAATTATACCTTCATAAACATGATTTTTTTTTTAACAGAAAGAGAGGATAGTGTTGAACAGCAAAGCACAGTTGGTATTGATATAAAGTGTAAAATATTTTTAACATGCCATTGAATTTTCTGTGGTCTTGTTTTCTCTCTCTCAAAACTGTGGACCTTCTGTTATTGTGCCCTTGGCATGTGTCTGAGAACACAGGTATAACTACAAGCAAGTGTACCACCACTGTGAAGAAACTGAACAATCCGCCCATACGCATTTCCATGAGCAACTTTCTTCTGTGCCTGAGGATATTTTGCCAACTTAAGTAGTAATCATGGGAATCATTTAGAGCTTCAGCTATTAATTCTTCTTTGGTTATCAAAATTTTACTAGCATAACTATATATGTAAATCAAATAATACCCCAGGAAATGCCAAGTGCTTTTCTGTTCTCTATGAGGAAATTTGGAGGATTTGTAGACTGAGTAGGTTGAATTTATTGCCATATTCTCCGTTAAAAAGTCTAAAAATAAAAACGTTGGCATCACAGTTGGTGTTCTGAGTCGTATTTTAAGTCCTGTGAGCCTGTAGCTTAGAAAAATGCTATTCAGAAAACTCTAAACTGCACATAAAATAGATCTTTGCCTTGTCAACTTCCCTGCCAGTTCCTTCTGAGTTTTCTTCCAGCAATATCTAGGACTAGAACTGAAGGCATTTGAGTCCCCTTGAAATGAGTTCCAGACGTAAGATGAAAGCAGCATTGCTTCTAACTGAGTCAAAGATCCCTAGGAGCTTTCTCTTGTAGCATGCTTGAGGGTGATTAAGTTACTCTTGGCTCACTACAGAAAATCTAATTGAGTAAGAATTAGTGATCGTATCCATTCAAATTTTCTTTTGCTCAGCCAGAGCAAAATAATGCCAGCAGTCTTTTTCTTACAATGTTGACTACATTGCTTTCACGTGGACGTAATTATTAGTTCATGCATCAAAAATGTATTGAGTACCTAGCATATGACAGGTGGTTTTGCTAGACAGCAGCAGGATATGAAGATTCAAAAGAACAGTGTTCTCCAGGAACTTACAATTCAGTAATGAGACAGGCATGCAGACAACTATCTTTATTGTAATAGTTGCTGGTATCAGATACGTGCAGGGGCGGTCTGGTGTACACCAGCCTGGGAATGTTAGACAGGAATGGATAGAAGCCATCATTTGAGCTATAGCCTGGAATGGTGGCCACTCTACCGCTGCCCAAATGGGGGTGAGGTGGCCGCTGCAGAGGTTCAGAGACGGTCTGTGGAGAACTGCAAGTGGATCGGTGTGGCTGGAAGGTGAAATGTGAGATGAGTCGCTTGTATGTAGCACAGAGACTTCCTCTGATAAGTCAGTAGTCCTCACTCCTGTGCATGTAATCATCTGGAAAAAATGTTCATCCCTAGATCCCAGGACCATCGAATTAGAATCTTCAGGAAGAGGACCTAAGCATGTATTTTTCTTTAAAATGTCCATGGATGACTCTGATTTGTAGCCAGATTACCTATCATCTGTAGGTGATTCATATCCACTGAAGAAATTTGAGCAGGGGCATGACATGACCTGATAGGTTCAAATTGAAAACTGAAAAGCTTTCTATGAAATGATGCCCGTCCTGTAAACACTGCTGCTGGAGGTGCAAATAGGTCACTGTCATTTTCTTCAATGCAGAACACCTTTGGGGTAATTGTTCTAGACATAGAGAAATAACAGTATCCAATGACCATGGCATACCCCGCCCTGTTACAGGAGCCCACCTAGTAGCTGTGTCTGCCTCTTCATCACACCATTGCAAACTGGGGGCTGATACGATTTCACTCTTTAGCTATTTAAGGATCCTTTCAATGAAACAGAATAAGCTTTATTTTTCTAACTCCAGGTGTGCCATCCTGTCTTAAAAGTGATCTGTGGAAACTCAAACAGCTACCCTCCTCAACCTTTTCCATGTCACAAATCTGGGTAAAATATGGCTATAGAGTTGAACATGTCCAAACAGCCAGCTCTCTTAACTCTAGCAACGTTGGAGTATAAAGGAGAAAGCCTGCTTTAAATACACCAGTACCTCTAGTCTTGATTTTCTCCTTTTATATACAACCCAGTGGTTCTGTTTGCTGCAGTGATAGGGAAAAGCAGTGAAATGTTCCAATCAGAACAGGAACTGCTGAACGCATGTTTTAGCCCTGGGAAGCTATAGAATGATCTTGCACGGAGGTATTTCTTCCTTGGCAGTTATACTTGGAAGGGAAGCCATCCTTGTAGAACTCATTTGAGACATTTCAGTACCTCTTGCTTTAAGCAGGCCTGCCCACCGGCCACTTGGAAGAAAGACAGCATTTATTAAATGAGGGCCAACAAGGAAAGGTGGAGAAACTGTATTGGGTCTTTAAGTATTTGGGCTGGAATTGGGATATTTCTTTTATTCTTGAAAAGGCATCTGGCCACGTATTTCCATAGGTAGCCATCATCTCCAGTGTTCCAAAGCTCAGATGACAATAACAAAGTCAGATGAGCATGCTGACCTCAGTCCAGAAGGCTAACCATCCACTATCTATGCATGCTTCTAGGGTGGATGTTGAAAGGGCTGAGGGGAGTTTGTTATCATAGCTATAGGTCCAGAAAGAGTCTACCAGGATGATTTGTTTCAGCTGTGGACACTTTTAATTCAACACTGTGCTCATATACGTGGTATGGAAAACACCCAAATGTGTGGTCATGTCACTTCGTAGTTCTTAATATTTTTTGAGTGTTAATTGTATATATAGTTCCATTGTGCTCTTACATTATAAAAAGCAGAAGACATATAAAAATAAGTGTTAGGTTTATTCCAGGTGGGAACCCAAAACGTATGTATAGGACAGAATGTGGTTAATGCAAAATTTAGGCTTGTAAAACAATAGCCGCAGGAGTCTGGGGAGTCCCGGACTTTGTAGATCTAACAGAGGGCTGCGGCCGGCGTTCCTTCTCCCTTCCTCCCTGATGGAGACCAAGGCCATCCCTCCCCAGCTCTCCTGATAAGGACGATGCCAGAACAGAAGGATGGATGTGACTGGGACAAAGGGGTTGTAGGATTTGGCTGTTTGCAGAAGAATTTACTATGAACAGCTGTTTTGCTCACTGTCCTCTGCCACAGGTGAACTGCACGTAGCAGGAAGCAATTCTTCACCTGCCGGTTTGGCCCAGAAACAAAGAACTGAACAGGGCAGGTGGGAGGGGGTCGGCTAGCCCCGTTTATAAAAACCCTCACTAAACCCCCTTCTGTGCTGACTCTCTTCAGACTCAGCCCACCGGCACCCGGTTGAATAAACCAGCCGTGTTTCTCCCACATAGCCTGTGTGTGAAATGTGTCCTTTGGGTCGTTGGCCCTTTCGTTAATGAATTACTGTGCCTTCTCCATTGTCTTCTTTTTGTATATACACGCAAAAAGGACATGAAAAAGAGGGCACTAGTAACAGCTGTATATAGTTGACTTGTATGATCCCCAAAGAAGGGAAAACAGACAATCTGAGCCAGGACAGATCTGATTCCTGAGCAGAACAGTGAGCAGCTGTAGGTCCACATAGCCCAGGAGAAAGGGGAACTCGATGGACATCAGACAGCCTTCTGACTGCTTGGCCTCAGGACAGCTGATTAAGTTGGAGATAACTGATATCACCAAAACCAAAACATTTACAAATGGAATTGGTTGCTTCAGAAAGTAGTTAGTTGCCTATTAGAGTATCAACAGCAGTTAAACTGAGCCTTGTACAAAGTGAGTAGGCATTGAGGAAATGTTTACTAAATAAATGTTGCCATGACAATATTGAGAAGAAGCTTAGCCAGATTATTGCTGTTCTTAGAATCAGGCATTTGATGTAAGGAATCCATACTGGGGGCTGGGCATGCTGGCTCATGTCTGCAATCCCAGCAATTTGGGAGGCTGAGGTGGGAGGATCACTTGAGGCCAGGAGTTCACAACTGCCTGAGCAACATAGCAAGACCCCATCTCTACAAAAAATAATAATAATAAAAATAGCCGGATGTGGTGGCATGTGCCTGTAGTCCCACCTACTCAGGAGGCTGAGGCAAGAGGATCACTTGAACCTAGAAATTTGAGGTTGCTATGATGAGCTATGATCGAGCCATTGCACACCATCCTGGGTGACAGAGCAAGACCCTGTCTCAAAAAAAAAAAAAAAAAAGAATTCATACTGGGTACTGTAGCAATAGGAAAGTCACAAGTTCAAAAGTATATGGGGGATAGACTCTCAATGACTTTTTTTTTCTTAGTAGTTAAATATACCATCTTGAACATACTCTCATAAAAATGTTGAAAATACAGAAAATTAATAAGAAAGCGAGGGAGAAAAACCTCTTTAATTTGTCATCCAAACATAGCTTCCTGTCATCTCTTTGAGTATTTCCTTGTGATCTTTATTTTCAATGGACATCTTTACATAGTTCCATGTACTTTTATATTTAGCACTTTTCTCTTAACCATAAATACTTTTAGAGGCAATATTATTTGCTATATGAAATAAAGTATTCTGGTTTTAATTTGCTTAACTTTTTTCCACTGTTGGACATTGAGGTTGTATACTCTTTTCCCGTATTACAAATATTGAGTCAAAAGATAAGAATAAGGCAGGGCGCGGTGGCTCACGTCTGTAATCCTAGCACTCTGGGAGGCCGAGGCGGGCGGATCGTTCAAGGTGAGGAGTTCGAAACCAGCCTGAGCAAGAGCGAGACCCTGTCTCTACTATAAATAGAAAGAAATTAATTGGATAACTAAAAACATATAGGAAAAATTAGCCGGGCATGGTGGCACATGCCTGTAGTCCCAGCTACTTGGGAGGCTGAGGGGCAGAAGGATTGCTTGAGCCCAGGAGTTTGAGGTTGCTGTGAGCTAGGTTGACGCCACAGCACTCTAGCCCAGGGAAACAGAGTGAGACTCTGTCTCAAAAAAAAAAAAAAAATATAAGAATATTTCATAAAATTTTGATAATGATGGCTAAATAGGTTTCTCAAATGTTTTTACTTATTTGTGCCAAAATTGTCAACCGTTCTCCTTATTGGATGTTGACATGTAAAATTATTTTTCTAAATTTCCTAAGTGAAAAGTAGCATTTGAAACTGGATCAGGTAAAAGAGGATTTTATTGGAATGATGCAAGGGCACAGCTCCCGGAGACCCGGGCAGGCGGCAGGAAGCACAGCTGTGACTCGGGAGGGCCGCCAGCATGGCAGACAGAAGCCCCATCAGGTCTCCCTTCTCCCTGCTAGGACCCCACCCCTCTCAGGCTCTCCAACTCATCTCTCTCTTTGTGCGTCTGTCACTGTGTCTGCTCTGCCCCTATCTCATTGCACGTGTGTATTGTCTGTCTCACCCAGCATTTCTGAGTCTCTTGTCTGTGTCTCCTTTTTCTCTCTCTGCTCTGCCACCCATTCTCATCTCTGCTTTCCCTGTACATGGTTAAAAATAGCTGCCCCTGGGAGTCCCACTTATCTGCTAAGTTCAGTGGTCATCAGGGTCTCCCTAGGTCCCTGTGTCTAGCTTCCAGATTCTGAGGAAGAGAATCTGGTTGGCACAGTTAGGTCAGTACAGTGGCTGCCCTTGGTTGGGGGTCACCCCAGTGGCCAGGGAGGCAAGTGCCACAGACCTGAACGCTGGGCCAGCGACCCTGAGAGTGGGAGCGACTGCTTCTTGGAGCAGGTTGCTGAGGACAAGAGACGCTCTTCCAGGTGCTGTGATAAGACCATGTGCAGTCTCAACTCTCTGGTCCTGATGTGCAGCAAGTGTGCCCTGTGTCCTTTTGCAGGCCTAGTGAGGACTCTCTCCCAATAGATGATCTATCACAATTGATGGAAACTGTCTTCTAAGACTAGGTTTGCAGTTCCGAATTGAGGAAGATTTGTGTAATTGGTCCCATCCCTGATACTGTGTGTGCTGGTGTGGGGAGAGATATAGTGTAGAGTATCTCTGATGGTCATGCTTATGTTTGTTTTCTCTCTCTCTCTCTCTCTCTGTCTCTCTCTCCCTCTCTCTCTCACCCTCCATTGACTGTAAGTTAATATGCTTGCTTTGGATTCAGAATTAACCCTGAGGAGGTTAATTCCCAGGTTCTCCCTGAGGAGGGTGATCCATCACCCCTCCAGGGTGGAGGTGGAGGGGACAGGGAGGGACAGAGATCCTTGACCTGAAAACCTGGAGCAGGGCTGGGGATTAGGTGCAAATAGCAGGTTGACCGCAAGGCTGTGAGTCAGGAGCAGGTGGTCAGGCTGGAATGAGGTCAGCCTGAGGATCGGGGGCAAAGCTGGCAGCCCAGTGGGAGTCAGAGGAGAACCAGGAGAGGGGGCAAGGAGATGGTAGGGAAAGGCTGGGGGAGGTGGCCTGGTGTCACCGCACACTCCCCAGCTCTCACTTGGGATTTATTGTAATGAGGAATCACGTAATGCATTCTGTTTCTTTGCTTAATAAGAGATGCATGTTCAGGGAACTAAACTCAAAAAGCACCAAGGTGTGCTCTGAAACCTTAATTTCTCTCCTACTCTGGTCATTCAGTCAGACAATTTCCTCTTGAGAGGAAATTATTCCCTGGTTGAGGAAATGAGGCACAAGGAGGCAGATTTGCTCAAGGTCACCCCACGGGCAAGGGCAAGCCTACCTTCCTAACACCAAAGCCGGTGCTCTGCCCAGCCCGCCTCACTGCTCCCTGCTGGGACTTCTCATAGCAGAGTCCCGACAGTACAGTGTTTGTGGATAGTTATTCTTTTTTTACCACCTGTTTTTTATTTCTCACCTAAATTATATTATTCCTGAAGCCAGGCCAATCCTGTTAATCCCTATCACGCTGTTTGCAAATTACTCTATTTAAAAAATAAATTATATGCACAATACTAACGATGTTACAGGTACAGAGATTCCACAAGTATTTCTGAGGTGGCTGCTACGTGCCAGCCCCTTGGCTGGGTGCAGGACGTAACGGTGGTGAAAAACAGACTTTGTATTGGCCATACAATATTGAGACGTTGCCAAAAGTTACCAACATTACCTAGTCTACTTTTCATGGGTCTTCCCTATAAAATATATATTTTAAAAACTCAGCAATTTGGCTTTCTGTATGAATGCATGTAGTGCTTCAACAGAAAGTTCTTTAAAATCCCCCATAACGTGTTTGCTTTCATTTTCAAATAAGCAGAAATGTACTGAAATTAGAACTTTGGGAGAGTGGGAAAAAGTCACGGGCCCTTCTAGACTTAGTGATGCCTTGTGGAGGATTTGGATGTCTCAGTGTGAGTAGGATAAGTAGGATGCGATTCCCAGTGTGGACGGTGCCCTGTATCTGCTCTTCCAGGAGAGATGGGAGCAGAAGGGGCTCCCTCTGTCTGTTTCCTGTTGCTGCAGCCAGGATGCTGCCACTTCGGAGCTACCTTCTGGAGTTGAACTTGGAAGACATTTTCCCGCTAAAAGAAATGCCTTCAGCACTCTGCTTTGAGTGCATTGCACAGACCTCTCTGTGCTGGCCTGGGCACATGACCACAGGTTAACAAATTTCTATGAAAAAGTGTGTTTTGAGTAGTTTCAAAGAGCCAATGTACATTAGCTTTTGGAACACAGCCTCTCAGAAGTTGGAATTATCTGTGCTTGCTGTTTCTCTAACTGTTTTGACTGCAGACAATGGAATTTAGGCTTTTCGTTAGCTTGTGCTGTCCTTTTGACTCGTGATGGGTTGGTTTATGGGAATATAGGTGTATGTGTATCTATTTTAACCTACTTAGTGGTATTTCTGAGAATTAGAGGAAAAAAAACTTTTTTTTTTTTTTAATGTGGGCCTGAGTCACTGCTGAATGTAAGGCCAGCATATAGAGCAAAGATGAACCCATTGTTTCAGGGTTTGAAGGTCATTTTAACGTCACATCCAGATTTGGCTTTTAGTCATTCTGTAAAAGTTTTTATTATAATTAGACTCAGGATTGTGCATAAATAGGCCTGCAGAGATCTAAGCTGGTGTTGCCTCTGTGGAGAGAAGAAAGCCTTGAGATCTTGGAAGACCCCAGGTTCATTTCTGGATATGATTACCATTAACCTCTCAAGTGAAGAGGAGTCTCCATGATGTGTTTGTGAATTCCGGGGTGGCTAATGTGGTACCAGGGTTTACAAATCTTGTCATAATTTCTGAAGGTGTTTCCACATGTTAAGGTTGACTTTGACCTTTGGTTTTGCTATTTCATTCTTTCCTTTCCGTGAGTTGACTAAATGATATAGATTCAGAAGTCTTTATGTGGACTGATCTGAAATCATAGGTTCCAACATTGATTTTATTTTGCTCATTTGTTCTCAACTGATAATGTTATTTTAAAGCAGTCTTGGTGGGGTTTTTGAAAACTTTCCTGTTGGAGTTATCAAGGGATTTTTTAAAATTGAGATGTAATTCACATACCACAAAATTTACTCTTCTAGAATATATTTCAGTGATTTTTTTTAGCATAGTCACAAAATTATGCAGCCATCACCACTATCTAATTAATTTCTATCACCTGAAAAGAAACCCCATCCTTCGCCATTTCTCTCTGCCTCCAGCACCTGGCAAACACTAATCTACTTTCTGTCTCTAAAGATTTGCTTATTCTGGACATTTCATATAAATGGAATCAGACAACATATGGCCTTTCTAAAAATCTGTCCTCCTTCAATTAGCATAATGTTTTCAAGGTTCATCCATATTGTAGCATGACTCAGTATTTAATTCCCTTGTATGGCTGAACAATATTTCATCATATGGATATTCTCATTTTTATTGATGTATTCACTTACTGATGGACATTTGGATTTTTCTCCTTTTTGGCTATAATAAATTGTGCTGCTATGAACATTCCTGCACAAGAGTTTTTTGTGGATATATGTTTTCATATTTGAAGTTTGTGTATATATCTAGGAGTGAAATTGCCGGGTCATATGGTAACTCGATGTTCAACATTTTGAGGACTTGCCAGACTGTTTTCCAAAGTATATATTCCCACCAAAATGTATAGGTCCAATTTCTCCACATCCTGATAAAACTCATTATTGTCTTTTAATTAACTAATTAATTTTATTATAGCTGTTTTAAATGATGTGAGGTGATATCTCATTATGGTTTTGATTTGCATTTCCCTATGCGTAATGATGTTAAGCATTTTTTCATGTGCTTTTTGGCCATTTGTGTGTCTTTGAAGAGAAATGTCTATTGTAGTTATTTGCCCATTTTAAAAATTGGGTTATTTGTTTTTTTATTGTTGAGTTGTAAGAGTTTTTAATATATTTCAGATGCTAGACCCTTATCAAACATATGATCTGCAAATATTTTTCACCATTCTATGGGTTGTCTTTTTGTTTTCTTGATGCTGTCCTTTGAAGCATAAAATTTTTCCATTTTGATGACGTCCAATTTATCTTTCTTTCTCCCTTAGTTTCTTGTGTTTTAGGTGTTGTATCTAAGAAACTATTACCTAATCCAAGAGTTACTCCTATGTTTTCTTCTAACACTTTTATAGATTTAGCTTTTATGTTTAGGTCGTTGGTCCATTTTGAGTTAATTTTTATATATGGTGTGAGGTGAGGGTCCAACTTCATTCTTTTGCATGTAGATACCAGGTTGTCCCAACACCATTTGTTTAAAAGACTATTCTTTGCCCATTGAACTGTCTTGGTATTTTTGTCAAAAATGAATTGACCATAAATATGAGGGTTTAATTTCTGCATCTTCAATCCTACTCTGCTTATCTACATGCTTATCTTTATGCCAGTACATACAGTTTTGATTCCTATAGCTTTGTAGTAACTTTCAAAATCAGGAAGTGTGAGTCCTCCAAGTTTGTAAAGACTATTTTTTGATATGATGTTAACACCCACCCTCTATCTCCCATGCTGTCATATATCTTTTCTCTGTCATCATGAAGTCATATTACTAGTATTACTTTGAAGTGGCCATGAATTCAGTTTCACATCTAAACTCACTATTTTCGTGTAAAAGGTACGGATTTGGATGTAAACAGACATATTCCAAAAGTTTGGCCACTGGCTCTTTCTCAGTTTTTTAACTATAAAATGAAGCTTTACCAAATCAAAGGATAATCCTGGGGATTCAATAATATAACTTATGTAAGAGCATCTAGCATGGTGCCTGGGAAATGTCAGGTACAAAATTTATGTTTGTTGTCTTTTCTGTCCCCTTCTTGTGGATGCAAAGGCTTTCCTTGTACCTTGTAATATGATTCTGAATTTTTCCTTCAAGTCGGCCTTCTTCCATTTAGAAACTATTTTCTCCAGGGTCATCGGATAGATTGGTATTACTGAATTTTTTAGTCTATTTTGTGACATTGTTTGTAGTGTAGTGTTTCAGATTTAGTTCACTGCTTTATTTCCAATGTCTAGAACCATGCCTGACCAATAGTAAGTGATCAAAGAACATTTGTTAAGTGAATACGAAATATTGATCCCACATTTTCATTCGTTTCGGTAAATATAATGCTAATTGCTTGTACATCTGTTTCTATATAAACCCACATAATAATTCTGTGAATATTTAATTACTGAGATATTTTCCACAAGATTTTTTTTAGTAGTCTATCAGCTAACTTAAGAGTTTTAGCTCTCTGGAGTGGCACTTCTTTCTTCTAAATGTTGTACTTCCCATCCAGTTGCTTTTTCTTTAGGGTAATTTCAGACTGAAATAGAAAAGGTTGAATATGAGTAGGAAACTTCTAGAAGCAGATGGAGAGAGAAGTAGGGAAGTCAGGTATGGACAAAGATATGTGATAGTGAAGAACCAAGGAGGGAATTTTAGGAAGGATCGGGTCAAATAGCAAAGCATGTCCCTATCCCTAGTCTCTGAACATAGCTTATGGTCTTTATGTGATGGTCATAGTTTCTCATGACTCTCTAAATCTCTCAAGTCTAGACATGAAACTGTATACAAAGAGTGTCTGGGTGTTATTACTGGCTGCTGTGAGACTGATTCATAACCAAGAAATTGTGCCTGTGCTTGTTAAGTTGTTACGTACATCAAGAATAAACCAACCTTTAAAGGTAAGAGTTCAGATCATTTCATGGACTCATAGGAAAATTGAGTTTGAAAGCCAGATGGGGTGGTCAGGCTGAAGGGATGTTGGTAAGTGGGTAAGTGTTGCCTCAAAGAATGGATTCCCTTGTCAAATGGGTTTGGAATGCATTCAATGAAGTTAACAGGTTTGAATTTTGTTGTTGTTATTTGTTTTAACTGCAGGATTTATCAGAGCCTTTAATGTGCCAACATATTTTACATGGTGTCTTCAAGAGGGAAAGGAGGAGCAGCTCTCCCCAAAGATGGCTAGTTTGTGGGGCTTTATGTTTTTGCCCCACAGAGAGTTGGGGCACTGGTATTTTGTAGGGCACATTTTGAGTAATTATGATCCAGTCTTTTTTTTTTTTTTTTTTGAGATAGAGTCTCACTCTGTTGCCCGGGCTAGAGTGCTGTGGTGTTAGCCTAGCTCACAGCAACCTCAAACTCCTGGGCTCAAGCAATCCTCCTACCTCAGCCTCCCAAGTAGCTGGGACTACAGGCACGCACCACCATGTCCGGCTAATTTTGTATGTGTATTTTTTTAGTTGTCCAGCTAATTTCTTTCTATTTTTTTTAGTAGAGACGGAGTCTCGCTCTTGCTCAGGCTGATCTTGAATTCCTGAGCTCAAATGATCCACCTGCCTTGGCCTCCCAGAGTGCTAGGATTACAGGCGTGAGCCACCGCACCAGGCCTATGATCCAGTCTAATGCCTTTATTTTTGAGACAAGAAGTCTGATTTCTTAGTCTTTTTGAATTGCTGTTTCTGGAAGGTTTATATCTGCTGGTACATAACACAGGAGCTGGCTGTGTCTGTTGTCTTATTAAGAACTGCCACAAAAGTGAGGGCTTAACTTAGGAGTTATAACCGAACTCATAAAACTCTGTGATAGGTATATATAACTCATTAAATACCTTATCTTCCAGAATATAAATATTTGGAGTTTTTAAAATCTGTTACATGTGTAGCTTGGTCTGTGTGGTGCCTGATAATCCTTAATCTAATGAACTTGAAAGTGTGATTTCTTATCCACACCCCCTTAAGATGCAGGGCAGGGAGGAGGACCCACAAAAACGTTATCACTGACTTCTGCTATGGTATAAACAAAACGTGGACAACTGTCTTTGCTGGGGTGGCAGATTAGTTTGCTATCACTGGAACGCATTCTTGGAGTTCTATGATAGAGCAAAATGTGTCCAGCAAATGTGGTTACTGAACCCTCTATATTCTTAAAAAATCTTTCTTTTTCCCTCCTCTACCCATATACTTCCCCTTCTTCTCTTCTTCCAAGTTATCTAGTAGGAGTTTTTATTTAATTTTCTTTAAAGAGAGAGAGAGGGAGAAAGAGAGAGGGAAATGGGGAAAAAAATAGAAGGCGTCTTAGTGGTATAGCTGCCCTCACTTACGGTAAATCCAGTCTGTGTGTGTTGGTGTCTGTTGCTGCTGTGGTGTGACCACAGCATGGCCGGGATTGCTAGCGTGGCTGTGTCATTTCCATTCACACCTCTGGTGAAAAGACTCAAACATCACGGTTTTTCTTATCTAAGTTCTTGGGAGGTTTCCGGACTGCCCTGGTTGATGACTGTCAGGAGGAGTGATCATTGGGCAGGTTCTCTCACCTTGGAGCATGGCCTGTAATGTTTCTCCATCAACTGAGACACAACCAGAGAACAGAGGGCCAGAGAATAAAGAGGACTGATGGAGGCATTTGAATCAGAATCTGAGGTTGATGAGTGCTGGAGGAAATGAGAGAAAAATGGATCAGGTGAACATTTTAGGAAAAAGAACCATATAAACCAGAAAAGTACTTAATGTTTTATTTTTATGTCAGTAGTGTGTCTGCCTAACTTTTAAAAAATCAAGCAAATGAAAAAAAGGCTTAAAGGAGAAAGTAAAATATTGTCCAAAAATCTCAACCAGAAAATAACCAATGTTAACATTTATTTCAGACAGATGAATGGAAGGATGGCTAGATAAATGATGAACAGAAACAATTGTGTAAGTATAAGTTCAAACAAAATATAGTCTTAAGTGTAAAATATTCCATTTAATCTTACTTAGATTTAACCAAAGGAAAAGAAATTGCCAATTTTCTGAGAAGTAATTCTTCATCATAAGAGTATTTGTTCTCTCAGGTTCAGAAAAGAGATGAAAACTGCCAAGAGGTTGGGAGTCAGGATGGAGTGGGTGTCATAGGACAACACAATAAACAATTTAATGCTTTCTCCCTCCAACCCTGCCCCACTTTCAGATGTTTGTTGCTTATGTTATTTTTGTTTTGTTAGGATTAATACTTTTAACACTCTGCAGGTCTCATTTCCTGCAGGTCTCATTTCCCCTGGTTGCCCCCCCACGTGTTTAAGCCTAATCAATGCCATGTTAACCGTTGGTCATGTTACCATGGCTTGTCATTTTTGGTAATGTTCGGTGGGTTTCATGGTCAATACTTTTTTTTTTTTTAAGAAAGGGATTTTGGATGCCATATTCCCTGAATTTGGTAATATTTCCTGTTTGGGAATTTCATGTTTAGGAATTCTTGCCTATTTATTGCCTTTGTTTTTGAAAGACCAACTTTCCTATTGCCAAATTGCCTTCTAAAGAGGTTGTTCTGATTTATAGTCTACTAGCAATTTATGAGAATGCCTGTCTTAAATGAGGAACTTTTAAGACTGTTTGCCTGAAATGGTAGAATTATATTGGGCAGTGGCTGAAATAAATTTGAGTTGGTAAATCAGGGGTCAGGTTATGGAAAAACTTAAATGCTGAGGAGTTGGCTGTTTTCCTGGTGAGTTTCTCATTTTTTCACCACATTAACAACTTTCCTGCAGGCCCAATGATAGCGATGCAGCAGCTTTGTGGAGCTCTTGCTGGGCTTTGTAAACGGTGTGGGAACCCTTTTAAAAGGCTTCTCACCTTCTCTCCCCACTCTTACTGTAAAGAGGCACCTGGTTGGCTGGTGGCAGGTTTTTTTCACCATCTGAAGATAGTAGAAAGTAGCACACATTTTCATCTACCCCCAAATCAGCATCTGATATTTCTTTGAACTCATAACATTTTTTTTTGTTCCAAAAAACAATCTTATGCCTTAGTACTGCTCAGCCGTTGTAAGTCATTCCTAAATGACACATGAACTTCACACACATTTTTTTGTGACGTTCCAAATGGTTTTCCATTGAAGTTGTATGAGCTGGAGGGTCTGGTCATTGTTGGGCAGCTCCTCTCTGTACTGACACAGATTGAAGTAGCTGTAAGTTCAAGTTGAACTCGTTACTAAAAATCCCCGCTGACCTGTGGAAAACCAACAGCCTGTTTCACACTTTATTTCATTTTATTCAGACAAGAGAGGGAATGGGAAAGAAAATTGCTCGGATGTGACTTAATACATTTAAGTTTTGGCCATCATACTTTGTGGTGACTCAACTGTATGTCAGCCATTGACTTTTTCAGAGGAGGTAGAGGTGAGAGCCCACCTGGAGGATTTTAGGAGGCAGATGTGTTCCTAGTGTTCTCATTTTGTGCTACAGGAAAAGGGGGAGATAAGTGGTTTAGAATGGTACTGTTGAAAACCACGCTCTCCAGTAGGTAGCTGCCAGCCATTTACAATTCAGTTTCTTAGTTGCACCAGCCACCTTGCAGGTGCTCAGTGGCGCGTGTGGCTAGAAGCTATAGTATTGGACAGCATCAAAATTTCTGTTGGTTGGCTGGGTGTGGTCGACGTGCTGATCTTTTCTTTGTATGATCATTCAGCATTCATTCCAGCCCTGAGAGTTGGTCTCTTGTCTTTTCTTCCTTTCAATCATTCTCTCCAACTCAAATGATGAAGCACTGCTTTCCATATTGCCTTGTTGGAATGCTTTGTGGTTTCTGGGCACAGACAGTCCTCAGGGAAGGAAGCCTGTGTGTGGCTGGGACTAGATCTTGCTGCTGTGAGATTAATCAAACAACTCTCTGGCAAAGGCCCAAGAGTTTGCATGTTCTTAACAAAGGATTGAATGGTGCTTGGGATTTTGACTCTTCACCTTAAATCTGCTCTTTAGGAATATTTAAATGTACACACAGAACTTTTAATGTAGCTGTCTCCTCTTCCCCTTCTGGATGGATGTTCTTGGCAGGGAGGACAGTCCTGAGTTCTCATCCTAGTTGTACCCCTCACTGACTGACCCTGTGACCTTAGGAAGATACTTAATTTCTCTGTGGCTCAGTTGCCAGTGAAGAATGCACCTCCAACCACAGCTTAAGCTATTATGAAGATAAATGCCCAATGGTAAGTGAGAAATTTAGAAGTCTGGGTTGAAAGATATATTTACAGGATTCTTAAGGGGTTTGTTTGTTTTTCATCTTTGTGCCAGACATTTCCAATGTCTCATTTGTGGTATAGCACTATCAGACACATAACCCTTTTGATCAGCTAATTGGCCCCCACACTGGACTGTGTCTACTTCGTGGAAGTGACTTTATAAGGGAGTCTGGGTTTGTTGGCCAAGGTCCCCTCTTCCACCTCTGACCTACGTGACAGGAGTGGGAGGCTCCGGTGGCAGGAGCCTGCTGGCCTGAGGGTCAGGAGAAGAGGGCACTCCCGTGACTTAACTAGGAGACTTTCTGACCCCATGCCCTCCTGCTTCCCGGCTGCCCAGTCTAACGGGTTGCCTGGGATTCCTGTCTAGGGTTTTAGTTATCTAATGCTGTGTAATGAACAACCCCAAAGCTTGGTAGGGTAAGACAATGACAATGATGTGGCAGGTTAATCACAACGTTTAGCTCTCAAATCTGCAAATTAGGCAGGACTAGATGAGGAGAGCTGGTTTCTGTTCCACTCAGTGTCAGGTGAGATGGTGAAAGACTGGAGGCTGGAATATTTGAAGGCTCGCTCACTCGTGTGTCTAGGGGTTGATGCTGTATATCAGCTGGGGGATGTGTCTCAACTGTTTCACAAATGGCCCCCTCCACATTGGCTGGCTTAAGCTTCCTCACATCATGGTGACTAAATGGAAAGGCAAGCATCCTGAGGCAAGAGAGTATCAAGTGGAAGTTATATTGCCATTTCTAACACAGCCTCAGAAGTTACACAGCATGGCTTCTGCTATGATTACAAGCTCACTCAGATTCAAAGGATAGGACTATAGACCCTACCTGTAGATGAAGTGTCATGTCACTTTGTTAGAAGAGCATATGGGATGGGATATATATTGGTGTGGTCATCTTTGAAAGATACGTCTTCCACACCCAGTAATGATGCATCAGAATTGGCATCAGCTCACTCTAAGCCATAAATAAGACTTGAGTTCTGCTTTGGGTCTGGAGACTGGGTGCTTCTTGTTTTTAGGAGATGTGACGTTTTCTGCTGAGTGCTGGGGCTGCTCTGTCTTTGGGTGTGCCGATGGGGGAGTTGTCCTTTGCATAGCTTTGCATAGTATTCAGAGTTCTTTGATGGAAAATGCTATCTAAGTACAAAACGGTATATTAAAACACCCTCCTTGTGTTAAACTCTCTAATTCAACTGATGTCTGCCATGAATGTACAATGTGGGGTAATGTACAGGGAAAAAATCAGGGTCCTGGTTATTGAATTTGATTAATTTGATGGAATCCAACTAGAGTTTTAATGTATACATTCCACATTTTGACTTAGATTTTACTTGTAATTTCTATTACAGCTTTGTAACATTCTCATTATATATAAACTCCTAAAGAATTAGGATTCATCTTTTTACAAATTTTTAAAGTTTGATAAATTGATACTTTAAGATATTTCTTTTCCTACTTCTGAGATAAAATAAGTTTTAGTAAAAATCTTTTTCTAGCTGCTAGTGTGAGGGGGAGGGGACACGGGTCATCAATTTGGTAAACAAATAACCTGCCACTTATCAGCTGGAGTCCTAGTTGTAGGAAATTAAAAAAATGAAAACAAAAGAAAGACAGACGTCTTCAAATTGCTTCTGATCTACATAATCTACTGGAGATAATAAAATAGCCATTGCGTTGTTAGCGTTAGAAACAGGTACTTTTAAGCTTTTCTTGCCTTTTTGGTTCTAGCCTACCAGTGACCACCTCACCTTTTAAAATCCTGTTTTCTCTGCCTTTGACTTCTTTCTCTCTTCCTTTCTCCTTCTTCCTTTCAGTTTGTATTAGTTGAAAAGTGTCCCATGTTCAGTTTCTTGCAGCAGTCTTTCCCCTAGGAGTGAGTAAGACTCCTATCCCTTTTTCTCTCCACCTACATTTACTAAATTAGTGATTCTCTTACAAGGCATTGTTGCCCCTGTGGTTTCAGAAGGATGCTCCCAAAATAATCTCGGGAACTTAGTTTTATAGAATTTGGTTGAAGGTTAGATTCTCAGTCCGAGGGTTATTTTTAGTTAGATGGACAAACCAGCTTGACGTGTGTACATATGATACATTAACGACCAGGGCATTTGGTTTCTTGTTATTTGAGTGTTCGGTTAGCACTTACAGCGCATTATTCATTGTTAGCTGAATGTTTACATTTCTGAAAAGATGATAAGTAGATTTTTATAAGAGATAGAGACATTTTAAAAATTCACACTCACATTTCATAATGACTCAATTGATAGTCTTTTTAGATAAGTAATAAAACGCCCCTGTTGCTGCCAATTGTTCGAACTCTACCCCACTTCCGCAAGCAGTTGTCAGTTAAAGGAGGGTAACAACACCCACTGATAAAATTCAAACCACCAGATGTTATTTTAAGTTCTTTCATGGTGCTATGTATTCTTACCCTTTAAACTGCTAAGTCACATCCTGCTTTGCATTTTAATTTGGTGTAAATTAGATACAGCAGACGTAGGTCTGGCATTAGACACTCAAGTGGAATTAAATACCAAAATAAAAGAAGGCGGTTCTGTAGAGTAAATCTTTCTATCTTTGCTGGAGGCAAGGTTCTGTTGGGGCAGCGGCTCATCTCTGGCTGTGCATCAGAGTCACCTGGGAAGATTCTCAGGCTGCCCTTGCTCTGTCCTTATCCCCAGGGCGTCTGTCTGGACAAATTGGTATCAAGTGGAGCCAAGCTTGGGGATTTTGCAGAAGCTCTTTGGGATGATCCTGTCCTGCTGCTGGGGTTGAGAAATGTTGCAGGAGGTGCCCCTCCCTGCCAGGGTCACGCTGTGCCCTCGCCGGTCCCCTCTGCCTTAGTCAAATCCTAGGCACATCTCCAAGGTGCCCCACAGTCCACCTCTTCCAAGTGCTGGCTCACAACTCCCGCCCCATGAGCTCGTCCCTTGTGACTGCCCACAACACCTAGTAGATGGCCCACCCTGGTTTGTGTTCATCTGTGCACATCTCTCCTTGATCAGCTTGGTTTCTTCCTTGGCTTAAGCTTCCTCACTTAGTTTCCATCACTGAGGGGTTGGCACGGCAATGGACACGTAGTAGGTACTTTATAGGCTATATACTGAGTTGAGTCTTCAATGTGTGGCTGTTTTCCTTTAGCCTCCTGTCTTTTCACTATAGCTTCCTTTATTAGCCCACATTTTATCCGTGAGTGTTTCTTCCTTTTAAGACATGGAAGGACAAGTGACAGTAGCTAAACTGCAGAAGGAGGAGGAAAACTCTGCCCATTTCTGATTTTTCCCTTGAGGAGTGGAGGGATTGTCATGTGACCTGTGGACTCATCCCTCTCCAATCAGAACATTCATTCATCTTGACCTGTAGCTTTTGGGACCACATGGATGAGAAATGCAGCATGAAGGGGGCTGTCCCGCTAGAGAAGACGAAAATGATTTAAGGATTGGATCTCTACTGTCAGTCCTATTTGAAGAATATGGGATCATTTCAGCGAGGATAATATACACCTAGAACTTGAAAATAGTAGCGTTCCCTGTTTTGTAAACCAACGAAAGGATTCTCATTGCCAGAGGTTCCTGTTTCTGGCACAGGAAGCTGGCCAGAGCAGAGGTGGTTGGCAACTTTCTGATGAGGGGTACAGAGATGACTAAAGATTCCTAATTTTAAGGTATTCCAGTTTCTTAGGGCCTACGTTATTTGCACTAAACCTCTGTATCTGAGAGATCCCAAAATTAAGTGGCTTTAGCAAGATTGAAGTTTATTTCTTTCTCATGTACCCGTCCTAGATGTGGTTATTTCTGGACTGGCATGATGACACTGCCATCCTCAACTAGTGGCTTTCATTTTTTGATACAGTCATCACTATCTCACAGCGTTCAGGAATGGAGAAAGGACAGGGAACACATGCACATCTGTTTTTAGGATCATGACCTAGAAGAAGTACAACTTTTGCACACATCTCATTGGCGACACTTAGTCACAAGGCCCCCTACAAGGCTGCAAAGAAGGCTGGAAAGTAGCCTCTTATTAGATGACCACGAGCCCAACTAAAACTTGAGAGTTCTATTATTAAAGAAGGAGAGAACGGATATTGGTGGACAACAAGCCAAGACATGCATGATACCATTCACTGATTTGGATAAAAATGCACTAAATGTCAAAAGAAAGCTCAGATGTATCACAAGTGCTGTGAAGTCATGGTAGGAAACTGAAGGACTCCAGGAAATGTGTTTCTACCCTTAGGGGGAAGTTAGACCATGAGGATATGGAAAGTGTGCAAATAACTATATGTAGCACAGGTAGCACTGATGAACAGGGTCTGGTTTCCCATCTTTTGAGGGCAAGTATGTTTGGCAAGAGATTTGCTAACCTGATCAAGAGAGTTGAACTGAAATTTGATGGGAAGGAAAAAACATTAAAACTTGATTGGATGGAGAACAGTAGGCATAGCAAAGATAAGAACAGTAGCAGAGGAGGAAAACTTCAGTAATTTATTTGAAAAAAAATACCCGCGAAGCAGGTTGTTGGTGATACCTGCAGCCATTTGCCATTGTGCAGCCTATGGGAACTAAGCAAAGTAAACTTGAAACATTAAAACTTAGACATAGATAGGATCATCAGATCTGGCTCCCCAAGAAGGTTAGAGTGATTCTTGTGATTAGAATATGATTCTAGAAGGGGGTTGGTTTGCTTTAAAGAAGCAGTCCTGTAGAAGTTTAGACTCTAAGGATGAATGCCTGGGTAAGGGGGCAAGGTGGACAGTGGGGAAGAAAAGTTGTAGGAGGATCGGTATTTTGGGTTGCCGGACAGAGGCTATGGATGATGCTTTCTTCCCAGAAACTGTACCTTTAGAATGGATACCAAATATGCTGATAAAAAGAAGATTCATTCAAATAATTACCCACTGGAAATTTCATTCTGCTAACTTCTGCTAAACTCTTGACTTGATTTGCCAATCATTTAATTTTTAAGAAGACTGAAAAAATGCTGCAGGAATGGTGTCTCTGGGTTTCTTTTTGACCTGACAGAAGCATTGGACAGCAATGGAAAGTGACTGGAAGCAGGAGCTGAAATCCCCAAAGAAGGAAAGGCATAGCCACATACTCTAGAAACATTTCAAACAGGTCAGAGTAAAGAAAGAAATGATGTTTCTGGTGGCGTCTTTGGCCACCAGAAACATCATCGTAGATGATGTTCCTTACAATTGGAAGTCTTTGGCCACCAGAAACATCATTGTGTAGAAACACATTTCCGGGAGTCCTTCAGTTTCCTACCATGACTTCACAGCACTTGTGATACATCTTATTTTATTCTCATAAAATATTCTGAAATTATATATAATCCCAAATGATTCTTGTGACCAAGAAAGGAGGAAGGCTCCTATGGAAATATATAAATGTGCTCACACAGAGAACTTCTTCCCTGGCTCACCAATGGTTGCTGCCAATCTTTGTAAGTTACTTTTCCACAGAATGTAAGAATGAATGATGTGCAGTCACTGAATCAGATGTGGACCCAACACCTAGCAGCTGGAAAGCGAAGAGTGAGTCAAGATGCAGGGAACGTGGCTAATGCTTTCAGGCAGCACACAAGTGAAGCTGGAGTCCAAAAAGAACAAACTCATTTGGAGCAGAGGAAGGCTTGGGAAAAGGTTTCATGGAGAAGGTGATGCTTAAAATGGTCTTTAGGGGATGGAGGAAATTTCCGCACAGGGAAGAGATGAAGTGGGTTAGCAGGGTGTTCTCCCAAGAAGGACTAGCTAGATCAAAGGGAGAGTGCAGAATATAGGGTGTGCACAGGTGAGTTACTAGAGATGAAATTGAGTATTAACAGTCAAAATATAAGGAAATCGAGTGATGTGCTGAGTGCTTTACATGCATCATTTCACAAAGCCCTGGGAAGTGAGTACTAGTGTTCATGCCTGTTTTCACATGAGGAAACAACTCTGAAGTTTAGTAATATATACAGTAAGTGGTAGGTAAAGCCAGAGTCCAAAGCCAGATAAATGTAGCTGTATAGTGGAGAGTTTCACGTGCCAGGCCTTGCGATTTTTTATTTAATCCTGTAAGCGTTGGGGATTTGGAGCAGAGGAGAGAGGCTGGAGATGAATTGGACTGGGCAATATAAGGTGAACTGAAGTGATGAGAGAGAAAAAGTAGAGTCCATTGCAAGGCCTAATGGCTGTCTAAAATGGATTGGTGGCGTTAAGAATAGAAGAATATAAAATGAATTGGGGGTGTTGAGGTGAGTGTCAGGCAGAACTGGAATCTACCAGTATTGGGGGATGTGAGAGAGGGAATTTGCTTGGACTAGGAGAGGGCGGGTGTCTTTCTCGGGGTCAGGGAAGTCAGCAGCAGGCATCAGAGAGTGATGCTGCACTAGGCTTGTGTTCCAATGATGAATCCAGGGGCCGTTCACCAGCTTGGGGATAGACGGGAGGGTAAGGACCAGAATGGCAGACAGCTGCCTTGCCCAAGTCATGGGTGCAGGTAAAATGGCCAAGAGCTAAAGTGAGTGGACAGAAGTGGATGAAGGACAGAACTTCAGTGAGTGCCTGTGTCACTGGAGAGGGAAGAGGAGCCAGGAAGCAACAGATTAAAGTTAAGAGATATGAGCGCTACGTGTTCAGTAAAGCATGGTTTACAGCAGCCAAGATGTGGAAACCACCCAAGTGTCTCTCGATAGATGAGTGCATAAATAAAATGTGGTAGGGACAGAGTGGCCAATGGCTGGCAGAGCAACATGCCCAAGTTTTATTGTGACTAGTGCATACACCTTCACCTGTGACTCTCCATCTGTGCAAAAGACACACTGCAGTGGTAGGAAACACAAAGAGGAAGTGAAAGTCTACTGTCTGCTCCTCCTCCTCCTGCAGGAGCGATGATCCCAGCTCCCCCTAGGCTCCTGGGTCCTCCTTGGCCTGGTCTGCTGCCAGCACCCCATATGGGGGGCCATCCTATGATGCCAGTGATGGGCACTCCTCCTTTTGGGATGGTGCCAGTGGGACCTGCTTCTGGAATGAGGTCGCCCATGGGAAGCACATGCCAATGATGCCTGGGCCCCCAGTGACGAGCCCTCCTACCCGTCCTATGATGGGGCCCACTCAGCCTGGAATGACTCGACCAGACAGATAGGCTAGAGGGAGGCCTCCTCATGTCTGACCGTATGTACAATGGAATATTACTCATCCCTAAAAAAAGAAGGAAATCCTGCAGTGACAATAACATGAATGAGCCTAGAGGACATTATGCTAAGTGAAATAAACCAATCACAGAAAGACAAATATTGCATGACTCCACTTATATGAGATATCAAAAGTAGTCAACTCGTAGAAGCAGAGAGTAGAATGGTGGATGCCAGGGGCTGGGAGAAGGGGGAAATGGGAGATATTGTTTAATGGGCACAGAGTTTCAGTTTTACAAAATGAATGAGTTCTAGAGATCTGCTGTACAACACTGCCATAGTTAACAATATTTGTATTGTATGCTTAAAAGGTGTTCATTTTATGATAAGTATTCTGACCACAATTTAAAAAATATATATATACACATACACACACATACACATATAACATTAAGAGGACATAGAACAGTGCCCCTCCAGGCTCATAATCGAGGAGAAACACAAGAGTGTTGCACAAACATGCTAGAATAATGTCTATAGAACTGACATCAGGACTACGCCAAGGTTTGCAAAAAGTGGTTTAAAGCTAGAAAACAGACATGTATTCAGAGCCAGATGCACAAATAGAACAGCTTCTAGGTATGGGAACTTTCTCTTCATAAAACATCAGGAGTCAAAAGAACTTTCCAATCCCACCTATTTTCTGTCTCTTTTCTATTAATAAAAGAGTGTTAACTGGAAAGAATAGAATAACCGCCAAGAAGAGGGAGCTGAAACCCACAACAGTGAAGGGATAGGAAGGTGCACCCAACCCTGTTCAATAGGTTCTAGTACCAGCTCAGAAACACACCAGGGGACTGAATTGCTTCAGTCTTCCTGGGACCTCTCTGATCGTGAACTGTGCCAGAGGAAGGAGACTGAGATAGGTCTCTAAGCCTAAAAATGGGTAGATGCTGGGAAGATTATTGGAAAGTGAAAGGAAATTTCTGAAATCTCTAGACCAATTATTCTCAACCCCGCCTGCACACTGTAACCTGCTGAGGAGCTTTTACAAAATACTACTGCCCAGGCCCCACCCCTAGAGTTTATGACTGAAGTGAAATAAGCTCCTTAGGACTTTCTGATAGGCATCTCGGGGTAAAAATCACGAGTCCATACTGATGAGTTCTGTCGACACACTGCAAAATTCCTTGAATGTAATGTTACTAAACAGGTAACAGTTCTGGCTGTTACCTCCTTAAGAAAGGAGCCAGTTTCGGTTCACTTAAGACAAAACTTGCTTAATTACTCTAGTTTCCTTTTGTGGTTAGGTTACTGCCTCATAAAAATAACACAGACGCAGTATATCTTGTTTCGACTAGTTTATACCTGAAGATTGGGAAAGGAGCACTCGCCAGCCCAGGAACTTGTCTCAGGAGGGGCCGGGGTGGAACAGTAGGTGAGATCTACAACACTGGGGACCACCTGGCAGGAAGACTGTGTGGCAGCCCGTGGGGAGGACACAGCCTGATGAAGTTAGTCCAACAAAAAAAATCCACAATCCCGAGGGGAGTCTGTGGTTAGGGATCGGGGGGAAGTGCCAAGCAAGAGTGGAGCCCATGCGACCAGGAGCAGGGACTCAGCATTGCGGCAAAGCCCTGGGCATGCAGGTAGCCAGCCCGTGCTGCCAGACACGGGGGCTCATGTGTAGCAAGCTCCTTTCCTATTGTTAAAGGAGGATGTCAGACTTCTGAAAAGTCTAACTGAGGTATCTGTCAAAGTATCTATCCTGTGCTATCCTTATGAATAAGGTAGGAAATCAGGATTGAGTCATTAGCTTTTCTTCTGGTGAAGGATAGGATTAAACTTTCTTATTTTTTTAAATTTTTCTTTCTTTTGTCCTGGATGTTCCTTGCCAATAAATTTTCTTAGTAATCATGTGGAAATCATCTTTCCCTGCTTTCCCAAATCTGCTTGCAAGTGTCCTCTCCCAGGAATCCTCCCAGCTTTGAACTGTCCACCTATGAACTTCGGAAAGGCCAGTCGTAAGCAACTGTGGCCATTCGGGTCTCAGTCTCTTCCCTTCACTAACGAGCAATTTTGCCATGTCGCTTTCTGATTCTGTGAGCTAGGAGTCATTATGTGTGAGTCCATCCTTCCCTTACTCCTCTTGTTCTAAGGCTGTGTGTGGCAGATATTTAGCAGAACTGGCCAGCTGGGGCCAGGAGCCACAGGGCTCACCCAGGAAGATAAGATGGAAGCCACGTAGAAAAACGAGCACCGCAATGTCTTGCGAACAGCCCAGCAGCACCTTGTCTTACGTTCTAATTAAAAAAAAAAAAAAGAGGATAATTTATTTAAACGTTTTCTTACTCCACAAAGTATTTGAAGTGGTTTCCTATAACACATGTACTACACAAGGAAATTGTTGGTAGTTGAGGGAACCAGGTCACAGTGACGATGTAGGTAAGCCAAAGCTTGCAGAAGTGCTCGTCTTCCACTACTGGGGACTATCAGCAGCAAGCCGTTAATTTGACCCTCTGACCCTCCTAGTACCCCAAACACAGGGATATGCTTTCATGTACAAGTTCTCAGTGTCTAAAAGCTAAGAAGCAGCCAGCCATTCAGGAGTGGCACTCAAGAGTCCTTTAAAAGAAACCTTGGTATGGTGTAAATGAGTGTGGCCATTTTAAAGAGCAAGTTGTAATATCTGTCTAGTAAAACTGAAACTAGCCCTACCTCAAGATGTAGCCATTCCACTTATTTGAGAAAAGCACCAGCACAGCTTCACAAGGAACAGATATAAGGGTAATCACTGCACCACCGTTTTTATTAGCAAAAATCAGAAACAAAGGAGACCTTGAAGGAGGTAGATCTGGATGCTTTGAGAAATTGGACCTGACTGTACGGTTATGAGGATTTACAGTGGGCTGGCAAATCTGTACCCAGAAATGCTAATTAATGACAAATTAATGTCAGGCGACAGAGAAGATTTCAGTGCCCTTGGTGCTGTTCTACTTAGTAAATCTGCAAGTGTGATTTATGTACTTGGGTGAGAGAACAGAATTCACAAGCCTCTGCAATCTGTGGATGCTGTGACAAAGGGAAAATCAGCCAGTGACCACCGGTCTCCAGAAATAACTTGACATGGGTCAAAATTAAGATGAGCTAATTTAATAATGATAATAATAGAACAATCAACTCCTGAATTTCAGCTAAAGGAAGAAGTAAAGGAATCCTTTTCAGAAAGAAGGAAGCCCGGCTTCTCAGCAGTTCCTAGGACCTGACAGCTCTAAGTAAGGACACTGAGGGCTAGAGAGAGGCGTGGCTACTCCCAGAGCTAAGGCAAACTTGGCAATATTAACAGTTTAGATGGGTTTGAGGTGAGGAGGGTGATTGTTGCCTTCTTGTCCGCTCTGACCAGACCACACCTGGAGATCGTCTTTAAATCTAGGCGTCATTGTCAGGGAAGCATAGACAAATTGAAGTGTAATCAGAGTCAGACATCTGGGATCCTAAGGGATCTAGATCCACGTCCCAGAAGAAATGGCTGTTGAAAATATGGCTGTTTGGTCTGGGGAAGAAAATATTTGTTGGATGGGAGGTGGGGATGGTGGCAGTTTCAGTTCAGGTTATGTGGGGGAAAAATGGTTAATCTTGTTCTCTGTAGTTACTGAGGGCACATCTAGGGCCAGTATATGAAATTATAGGGAGATAAATTTCAACTCTAAATAATAACAAACTATCTAAAAGAGAATTTTTTTTTTAAACAAAATGTGAAATAGAGTCCCCTGTTTGTATCACAGGAAGTGTTCAAGCCGTGACAATCTAGCCATCTTGTAGAGGAATTCTTGCTTTGGGTTAGAAGTTGGGCTAGAGTTCACCCGTAGGCTCCTCGATTCTGTGGCGTGACTACTATTTTTGCACTTTTTGTTCTGTTCACTCAATGGTGGCAAATAAATGGTTCAAGCATAAGCTGACATGCTGGCGCCTCTGTCAAGCTTTTAGTCTCGTGGACGCTTCAGATCTGCATCCACGTGCATTGCTGTTGCTGGACTGAGCTCTGAGCAGCCTGTGATGTTCCCTGAAGAAGTGGACTGTGAAGGCCATGGAAGGACCAGGGGGTAGAAGTGGACACTCTGTTTGAATGGGCCAGAGTAAACATATGAACTTTCAGGCTTCTTGAACCCTGTCTTCCAAAAAAAGAGAGAGAATCCACAAAAAAAAAAAAAAAAAAAAAATGGTTTGTGGAGGAATTGCTTGCCTTCAGAGAATGACTTCTGTGGACCCTGTGCCTCAGAACTCATACCCTAGAAACAGTCAGAGGTTGGTGCCCGGGGATCAGGCCACTTGTCCAGATAGTTAAGACAGATTGGCCAGCACTTCAGACAGAGGTCCAGGATCACCTATTAGTATCTGAAGTTACCGTGATGAGAACCTGCTTCCAGAAACTTCTCATCCTGAATCTCTGGTCTGTGGTGCTCAGAGCCAAATAACCAAAGCCCTGCTTTCGGTCATGTAACAATTTTGAAATCAAGGAGTTTCAGAGGATGCCATTTCTAAAAAGATGCATATCCAGGATTTGAATAATTTTCTTTTACTGAAGACCAGAAATAGATATCCCACTTAAAATGTCTTTAGTATTCATTTAAAACATAATTTATTTATATATTTTACTGGGAAATTGCAAATTATTTGGAACTGTGTGCCATCTGGCCTTCATGAAAGTTGTTTCTACTATGGAAGCAAAACCTGTTTCTCAAGCAAAACACGGCCAAGTGTCTGAGTGCCGACCCTCAGGTCTAATGGATTAATATGCCGCTGTTCCCAATCTACTAGTCAATATTAAGTTGTTTCTTGGACAGCTAGTGGTGATGAATTAAGTGGCTTTGATTTTTCTATATTTATGTCTTCCAAAGTAAGCGCACCACTTCGATGATTTAAAAATCATCTGTTCACACCTGTGTTACGGATTTTGGGAAATGTCACTATGTTGAAAGACACAAATGTTTCAAGATTCTGTAGAATCATTATTTGTTTGGGGTTGAAAGATGGGGAGAGGTTCTTATCTTGTGCTGCATCTGCCGTTTAAGGAAGCCAGGAGAGAGGAGGAAACAGGACTTAACATCTGTAGAGTGTCTATTCTACTCAGAAGCCAGACACTGTATCCTCGTTTTCTCATTTAATCCTCACAATTCCCTGAAAGGTCGCTATTATTATTCTTTATTTTATATATAAAAATAACCCAGAAGATCAGAGGGTTAATACATATGTCAAGGTGCACAGAATTTGTAATATGAGAGCACCAATTCCAACCTAACGTCTGACCCCTTTTAATGCACAGCTGTGGTGTGTCCGTGTCGTACATCTTTTACCAAATTGTGTCATCATTTCTAAGCGAAACCTCCTAAAATAAGTCCGTAAAGTCAGCCTTTGCTGCCAAAATACTTGGCAGTGCCTTGGTCTTTTATTTTTTCCCATTCTTGGTAGAAATCAGAGTTCTCTTTTTCCCAAATGGAAGCCCCAAGACAGCGTGTGTTTGCATGCCTTAGGCCCATTTGACTTTTAACTGAAACACTAATTTTTATTCTGGGCCTGACCCATCATCAGCCTCTCACAGGCGGTGGCAGTGGTGAAAGAGAACCCACCTCATCTCAGAGGCACAGTGGGGTGTGCTTGAATTTATAAGTGCGCCTGGTGTTTCACTCCTGCCAGACTTGGTGGCCTCCCTGATTTAGCGGAAGGGGAGAGTCCTAAGTCCTCCTCTTCTCAACCTCACCACCGGGGGATTTGTTGAAATGAAAGCAGGTCCCAAACTGAATTCTGTCACATACCAAACACTCGTATTAGGTGGAACGCACAAAAGCAGCCATAAAACCTGTTCCTGTACATGGGGGGCCATCCTAGCTCCCTAGGACTTGCAGGAGAGATTTCCTCAGGGACAGTGCTCCACAGGAGGGTCAGCTCCAGGGGACCAAGGAACCTTCTCAGCATGCTGCAAATGTTCTATTTTTTGATCCAGATGATGACTATATAAGTATTTATGAGTGTAGAATTCTGTATGTGCACTTCAGGCGAATGTACTTCAGTGTATCTAACGTATACCTCAGTAAAAAATAAGGTGGAAATAAATTATTGTCCTTAAGTTATTCACATGGTCTGAACAGAGGAACTACTATATATTGTTCAAACCCCCCAAGAACCTCTTGAATCAGAGGTTTTCCATGGTAGGGTCTCTGGGTAGGGTGAAAGCACCCAGGGGTCTTTCATATGCACCCAGCTCATCAGTTTCTACACCTTGGAATCCTGGCCTTCTGGTCCCATATTCCTCCGAAGGAATTTATCTTCACCATTTTCCTAGGTCAGCACAGTGAGGTCAGCTAGTTGGAGTAGAAGACACCCCTTCATTGAAGCCTTCTGCCTTGGGACTTTGGCCGAGGGCTTCCCTCTGGTGACAGCATCCCAGCACTCCTGGTGGAGTCCCTGGAGTGGATGCAGTAGCTGCCTCCGTCCAAGTGACCACCTTGGCACCTGGGATGCCTCAGTCTTGGCTGCTGTTGCCTTCGTCTTTTTAAGCACAGTCATCACCGCTTAATGACGGGGATATGTTTTGAGAAATGCCTCTTTAGGCAATTTTATCTTGTTGGAACGTCATAGAGTGCACTTACACAAACCTCAAAGGCACAGCCTACTGCACACCCAGGCTGTGTGGTACGGCTCATTGCTCCAAGGCTACACACCTATACAGGATGTTACTGTACTGAATACCATAGGCAGTTGTAAGTATTTACAAATACTTACAATGGTATTGTAAAGTATTTACAGATACTTACAATGGTAAGTATTTGTGTATCTAAACATAGAAAAGGTACAGTAAAAATAAGGTATTCCAACCTTATGGGGCCAACATCATATATGCAGTCTGTCATTGACCAAAACGCCATTAGTGGTGCATGACTATATATTCTTTTCTCGGAATTTGACTTCTTTTGCCCTTTAAGCTGTCCTTGGTAATTTTAACCAAATTTTTGAAAAAGTAGCTAGGCAGGAAGATTCTATGGTTTGCAATAAATATATTTCCCTAGGCAATATTCCCAGACTCTGCCCTGGGGCTGGGCATGGAAGGGGCTTTGGATCAACCCCTTTATTTCCCATCAAGGAGAAATGAGGCAGGGGTATGGGCCGCCAGGGGGTAGTGCTGGCCGAGACCTTAACCCTAAGTGCCAACTTCAGTAAGCATCTGGTTTGGCCTTACTAACAACCTTGGCTGTTGCTTCCAAAGTGAAATCTGGCAGGGTGAAGCGGTGAGGATGGCTTTCATATCGGTTGCCTCTAGGACAGGGTTATGGTGTTTCTGATTTGGCACAGTTTTAGAATTCCTGTGACTCTCATTTTATTTCCTAAGTTTCTCTCCCTTCCTCACATTTCACATACACACCTCTCATCCCAGACTCTTGTTTGCCAGAACATCAGCCTTAAAAAAAAAAAAAAAAAAACAGAAACAAAAAAAAAGAAACCTTGCACACACAAACAGAAACCCTTTACTGGTATTCCCAATGCACTGTGGAACCACTTGTCATAGCAGTGGCTGCCCCCACACACACACACACACACACACACGCACACACACAACATCATTTGGGCCTCCCATCAGGTTGTTTTTCTTTTTTTCTTTCCTTTCTTCAACAGCAACAGCCAACACTGTTATTAAACAAACTATTAATAAATCTTTACAGCCTCTCTTGGCAGTTTTTAGCTGGATTGCATTTGCTTCTAACTTCAGGTACACTTAGTCATGCCCCCGTAAGTAGAGCGAACGTTATGAAGAGGATGGTGTAGGTTTCTTTTGGTCTGATTTATTGTTGGATCCAACACAAAATGAATAAAGAGATTTGGGAGGTTATCTGAGAGTAACATGAGTATTGAGCGCTATGGCTATTGGTCCCTTAATTTTGTTCTCTGAGATTGTGATATTCTTGTTCATTGTTTTGATTTTAGTTGATGGCTTTAACATACTCATTTTTAAAGAACTGAGTGTTAGTGAAGGCATTGGAGATTTGAGTATTTAATAATTAACCAAAGGTTTGATATCTTATGTAACTAGCTGACTCCTGGACAATTATGGATCACTCTTCTTTTTAAAATTAGAGTACGTGAACATTAAGAACTGAATGGATTGGATGTGATTTTTATTTTTATGTTGTTAACATGCTGTGGAAAGCTAACCAATTGACTTGAACTTAGTGTGTTAAAGTCCTGGCTTTCTGAAACCCAAACCAAACACGTTAGTTACCGTTAACCCAGGCCCACGTTTCTTCTCTGTGAAAACTAGGAAGCCCATCATCAGGACAAGACCCCCGACGAGCTGCACAGTAGGCAGGTGACAGCCCAGCTGACTGCTTGTAGGGGGTGTCCTTGCTTCTGCCCTGGTCGATCCCCTTCCCCACCATCCTGGAGACTGGAGTGTGCTGCAGAAAGGAGCAGGGCCTTCCCTCTTCAAGGCTGTCTTGATATTCTCCCTCCTGATTCTTTCTAGTCCAGCTCCCGGGTTCTCTAAGGTCATAGAGTTGGGCAACAGCTGTTATCACCAGACCTGGCCACTAGGGGCGTGCTAATTCCCAGTGCCGTGGTTAAAGGGCTGGCGAATAACCCCGATTCAGCCTCTTGCCAGCTGTGTGATTGGGCAAGTTCCCTGACTTCTCAGAGACTCAGTTTTCTTCTCCATAAAATAGAGATGCTAATCAGATGCTGATTAAATGAGACAGTGCTTGTGGGAATCCTTAATATAGTACTTGGCAGTAAGTAGTATGTACTCAATAAATCATTTTAATTATTAATATGCTAATAGATGACATGGAAAAGTCTGCTTCCTCCCCTAGTAGTTTTTGTCACATCATGTTACAGGTTATTAGAAGATGTTTCCAAAAACCTTTGGGAGAAAAATATTCTCCACCCCACTCCCCAAAAAAACAGAAAGGGATTTTTAAAAATTGTAATAAAATACATGTAACATAAAATTCACCTTTTTAACCATTTTCAAGTGTACAATTCAGTGACATTTAGTACATCCACAATGTTATGCAACCTTCACTACTATCTAGTTCCAGAACATTTTCATCGCCTGAAAGAGAAACCCTGCAGTCCCTGCCTTCACCTCCAGCAACAACTAGTTATTGGCCTTCTGCCAACTCTGGATTTTTCATATAGAAACATATAATATGTGATCTTTTGTGTCTGGGTTCTTTCACTTAGCATGATGTTTTCATGGTTCATCCATGTTGTAGCGTTTATCAGTCCTTCATTCCTTTTAATGTCTGAATAACATTCCGTTGTATGGATATACCAGATCTAGTTTATCCATTCATCAGTTGATGGACGTCTGGGTTGTTTCCAACTTTGGCTATTGTAAATAACATTACTATGAACACTGGTTTACAAGTTTTTGTTTGAACACCTGTTTTCAATTCTTTTGGCTCTGTACCTAGGAGTGACATTGATGGGTCCTATGGTAGTTGCATGTTTAGTTTTTCAAGAAATTGCCAAACTGTTTCCACCATGGCCACACCATTTTACATTCCCGCCTGCAATGTCTGAGGGTTCCAACTTCTCAGTTCCAACTTCTCTTTTCCTTTTAAAATTATTATTATAGTTGTCATAGTAGATATGAAGTGGGATCTTATTGTGGTTTGGGATTTTTTACAGTACTGATTTTATATGTGTCTGGACTCAAATTTCCATATGAATGTTCTTTAGCCTGTCATATAGCAAAGTTACATGAAAAACCACCTATGTAAAATTTCCAATAAGGGAAAGGTATAAAATGTCTTTTCCTTCTTAACCTCTGCTAAGTATGATAGCTCATAGTTTAAGCCACTTGCAGACAATCTGTGGTTAATTAGAGATGATGTCTGATACCTCTGACCTTCTCTCTTAATTCCTCTTTTTTGGTTTTAGGGATTTCCTCTGGGTCACCCAAGATGCTTTTTAAACATAGTAGATAAGAGCTGAGCTACCTGCCTGCGTGGGACTTCCGTACTTTGGGCTCCACTGTCTTCTGATGGCATTTTGACCACATCGAGGCCAAGTGACTAGCTGTTCATGATGAGTGATGAGAAGAACCTTGGTGTGTCCCAAAAACTGGTCTCACCTTCAAGGAGCACAAGTAGCTGCTCCTCCAAGCAGGGGAGTCGGCAGGTAAAGTTTAACTCATGCAAATTTAAATCACCAAGTTTGCCAGTTGCAATTTGCACATTTACTTGGGAAATCCTACTTCTCAGTTTAAGAGCATTTGCTTTCAGTCATATCTATCTTAATTATATAAGGAGAGTAAATTCTAGATCATTTCAACTATGCAGCTTGAGTGCCTACCAGATGGGAAGAACTGCATTTGGCTCTTTGTATTATTTTATTTAATCTTTGCAACTGCCCTCCAACGTAGATATTAATATCTCCATTTTCCCCATGAGGAAGCTGACTCAGACAGACCAGGTTACTTGCCCAAGGACACACAGCTAGTAAGTAAGTGAGCAAAAAAAAAAAATCAAAGATCAGTCTGTTTGGTTTCAGAGCTACACTTTCCTTTATACCCTGCTAACCAAAACAAAACAAAACAAAACAAACCCCAAACAATCACTTTTCCAGTAATCATTAAAATAATATCCACCCCCCACTTCCTTCCCTTCACCAACCCTTTTATGACAGCTTGTACCCACAGACTGCCCTGTTAGTAACTTGGGTATTACCTGCTTTATTTCTCTAATGGTTAAGGAACCTAATCAACAGTAAAGTGGTCAAAAGAATTAAGTAAGAAGAAGAAAGAAGTGAAACAAAGGGCTTAAAAATTAACTCCTAAGCAACTGTCAGTTAATTATACGTTGTTTCCTGGCTTCCTTTCTAATAAATCTCTGTTGGAAGAATTTACTGGCTTTAGATTGACGGCAGTAAATGCATATGAATCTTTATAATTCTTCCCCCTTCAGTTAGAGAGAGAGTGGGCTGTCAAAAGGCTGAATTTACAACCGAAGTGGTCTTGGAGCCTTTTCAGGACCTGCTGGCTCTGTTGGCATTGCCTTTCCCCGATGGGGAGTGCTGGCCTGGGAATCCACCCAGAGTTCCTTGGTTCCAGACTTGGAAGCAACACTTAAGCAACCTCCCACCTCAGGCACGTCCACACATTTAGGACACATCGTCACGGGGGTCGCTCCATTTGAAAGTTGCCTGGGACGGGGAGCTCACATGCTAGGCAAATTAGGGTTTGCCACAGGCCTGGCATTTGGGAAGCCCTCCAAGATCTCCTCGGAGGGGTTAAGAAGAATTTTGTCAGCACTGTCATCACTTCCTTCTGTGATTAAAAAACAAACAAAAAAATTGACTAAAATTAGTTATTGGCTAGTGCATCATGACTGCCTGGAGTTCCGTTTTCAAGTGGGTAACTTGCCCTCTTTTCCTCGGAGGTATTTTTCTTCCTAAACCAAAATTCTAGTTGCGATTAGAGCAGAATGTGCGATTTCCCCCTCCCACGCTGTCCCCTTTTGCACCTATAGCACCTATTGCTATTCGATAGAGGGAGAGAACATGACTCACTTAAGTATAACAGAAAGTGGTGGATAACACCGTAAGAATTGGAGTAGTTCAGTGAAATTCTCAGGTCAAATACTGCAGAACTTTTTTCAATGTGTTATTTGAAATTGATTAGGTTTTCCCAAAGCTTTTTTTGAGGTTGCATCATACAGGGTAAGAGGAATGTGCTTGATGCTTCAGCTTTTTTCTGACTTTGAATGTTTGTTCAGTCATCAAACGGTCAACTTTTATATTTAGGATTGCCCACCTTAATACGTATATAATGTTTCTTTATAAATGTAAACACTTATTAATAGTTCCTCTTTGGAGAATTTAATAAGTTTATTTCAGCTTTAGCCTGAAATGAGTTGTAAAGCCCATGTTTAATTTTCAGGGACCATTTTCTTAGTCCCTTTGCTTTCCCGTCCTTCTGTTAAAAAAGGTGTTCTGCCCCAGGGTAGGCTTAGCTTAACATTTCCATCCATGGAGTCCACCTGAGCAGCTCATGCCCATTCGGCCTTTGCAAACAGGCCCAAGGTTGTGTTTCAGTGGTTAAAGGTACCACAGAGGTGCAGGAGACTCGGAAGCTGTCGTATCCCAGCTCTTAGCAAACACAGCCATATCTGGTGGTCTCTTGGTTGCTAAATATAGAGATGATACTGTGTTTCCAGTCACATCGCTGGAAAGTATAAGTTAAACATTTAAAAACCCCAAGATTTATATAGTAAGAAATTTAATTTGAGGAATATTAAAATATAACCGAAGAGAATCTGTGCAAATACCTACTTGTTTTCAAAGCTCCGGTTTAAAAATCATTTCAAGTCGCTCTGTTCTTTTCCTTTCATCGGAGGGGTTCCATCTGATGTTGGCTTTATTGCCCTTCTTTCTTAGTGCTGGCTTTTCTCATGTGCTTTGGAATCATGGCTTAGAACCTTGAGTTTGTTTCGCATATGTTCTTTCTCTGCACTCACCCTGACCCATGTAGGGGTTTGCTGTAGCGTACTTCCTACCTTTGAGAAGCCCAGTCCAGAGCCAAGTCTTCTATTTGCAGGTAGGGGCTGCTGCTCCATGATGATGTGGGAATATCTAAGCTCCACCACCAGGCCAGCAGGCAGCACGGCCCAGCTCCTGGCTGTGTGGCTGTGTCTGCCTCCTCTCCCCTCCCTGGGCAAGCAGATTTTTCAAGCTCCCTTTCATTGTGGGGTGGAAGCTTCCCCCTCTACGATTCTCTGATTTCCAACAGTGAGCCTGGCTCAGGTCCTAGCCTTTTCCTGGGGACATTTTTAGCCCCATGCGGTCATAGAAGTAGACTAATGGACACTTCTGTCTACAGTAAACTTTACATTTCTATTTGGTTTCTGATCCATGGAGATATTTAATCTTTTTTTCCCTGCCATATTCTTTTCCCCCCCAGCTTTATTGAGGTATAAAGGACAAATAAAAATTGTATGTGTTTATGGTCTACAACATGATATGTATACATTGTGAAATGATTACCACAATCAAGTTAATTAGCATATCTATCACCTCACATAGTTATCTTTTTGTGGGTGTGTGGTAAGAACATTTAATGTCTACTGTTGTAGCAAATTTCAAGTATACGATACAGTGTTATTAACTGTAGTCACCATGCTGTGCATTAAATCTCCAGTACTTAGTTGTCCTGAGTAACTGAAAGTTTGTACCCTTTGACTAACATCTCCCTTTTCCACTGCCCCTCGTAACCACCATTCTTCTTTCTGTTTCTATGAGTTTGTCTTTTTTAGATTCCATGTATAAGTGAGATCATTTGATATTTGTCTTGCTGTGTCTGGCTTATTTAACTTAGCATAATGCCCTCCAGGTTCATCTATGTGGCTGCAAATGACAGGTCTTTCTTTTTTAAGACTGAATAATATTCCATTGTGTATGCATTTTCTTTGGAGATATTTAATCTTGTTTTTCATCACATAGGCACAAAAGAGCCCTACATGTTTATACTTTTGTATATTTTTGCTATGTTTGGAGTGGGGGAGGCAGTAGGGAAGGGGCACTAAATGTTTAAACTTAAAACACCAGCTTGGCTGCAAGAGTGGTCTTCTTAAGTCATTTTCACTTAAATCCTCACCCAGTGCCTCCAGGTGACTTTGAGAGTCTATACTCCAGCCCCATTGGTTTTCTTTCAGTTCCTGGAACTGAATTTGCCCTTGTCCTTGTTTCTTGAACTGAACTTGGCCTTCCTATCTCAGACCTACTGATATGAAATCTCAAGGAGCTATGCATTTATGTGTAGATACTCTCTTATCTATGTATCTATGCTAAAAGAACTTGCCTCCTTGAAGGAGAAAATGGTTGAGACCTGGGTGTTGTGATCTCTGTTGTCACTTTTACATCTGACCTAAGACAAAGTGTACAACTTAGGGCCAGGAAAACTCTGTGAGAAGGGTTCTGTCATCTTTTAACTTAAATACTGGGGCTTTTGAGATTTTAAAAACGGTATGCTGTACTTTGCCAGTATAGAAACAACAAATAAAATTTTATCAAGATAGTTTTAGGAGAAAGATACGCACAGTGATTGGAACTTGAACTCTCCAATTTTGGTTCCACCCATTAATTGGTTTTGTAACCTTGAACTCTCTCAACCTTGTTTTTTTTTCATAATAAAATTAGAATAATAATAGTTCTTCTCTTATAGTTTTGTTGTAAGGATTAGAAGTAAAGCACTTAATCAAGGGTCAGACTAATGGTAGGTGCTGAGTAAATATAAACGTTCATTTTTATTTTTTATTTTATTTTTTTTGAGACAGTCTCACTCTATCACCCTGGGTAGAGTACTGTGTTGTCAGCTTAGCTCACAGCAACCTCAAACTCCTGGGATCAAGCAATCCTCCTGCCTCAGCCTCCCAAATAACTGGGACTACCAGCATGTGCCACCATGCCTGGCTAATATTTCTATTTTTAGTAGAGATAGGGTCTCATTCTTGCTCAGGCTGGTCTCGAACTCCTGAGCTCAAGTGATCCTCCCACCTTAACCTCTCAGAGTGCTAGGATTATAGGCATGAGCCAGGGCATGAGCCACAGTGTCCAGCCTAAACATTCATTTTTATTGTTATAGTTAATATTAACTTGAACTTCATTCATATTTGTGAAAGGCCTGAATGTTCATAGTAAATAATTCTACCTTTTGCTTTCCCCAGAAACTTTTGCAGGCGTCAGGCATGTACCTTCCCATACCTCAAAATTGTACAAAAGCCAACAAAAACATATGCTGTACATGTGAATATGTACTTTTAAAATAAAAAGCACCTTACTTTATACATTAACACGATGGTTTTGTGAAGAATATAATAGGATGTTTAATAATTCGGCTACATTTGGCATCTTTAATATCTGGTATAATCTGGACCTAAAAGAAGCGAAAAAAGTTGGTGAATTCTTACCCTGTTCTGTTCTACTGGGCCTTGTCCTTGTGTGGGCAGTAAATGGTTTTCACCTGTCACCCCCATGCCAGCATCTGTCTATGGGTAGCCGCTGCCAGAGCATTGTGTTAAGAAGAACTGTGCAATTAAGTCTGGGTTGGGGGAAAGAGTACCATGTTTTTAGCTGCGACTTATGGGCATAAGGCAGTGAGAGCAGCAGTGTGGGCACCACATTTGTTACCCCTTAATGGGGAAAGTTGAAATGAAGAGCTCTCTGCTGCAATCTTTATATTTCGTTATTGGACAAACTTCAGGCAAGTGAAGTTATCCATCCATTAAATGGAGAAAAGACTTCCCTCTAGCTTTCTTCCCTGAAAGGTGGTGAGAGAAAATTGAGTGTTTTCACTGACTAAAAGAGATTGAAACCCTTTGGATAAAAGTCCTCTGTAAATTTAGGAAACTGGTACAATTACAGATGAGCTGCCTCTACTTTGGCTAGTTCCAGAGCAGAACTGAGATGGACTGACTTCAAGAACCCTGACACTCTCAGGCAGGTGCAGTGGCCCACGTCTGTAATCCTAGCACTCTGGAAAGCCGAGGCAGGAGGATCCCTTGAGCTCTGGAGTTCAAGATCAGCCTGGGCAAGGGTGAAACCCCATCCCTACTAGAAATAGAAAAAATTAGCCGGGCGTGGTGGTGTGCATCTGTAGTCCCTGCTACTTGGGAGGCCGAGGCAGGAGGATCGCTTGAGCCCAGCAGTTGGAGGTTGCTGTGAGCTAGGCTGATGCCACGGCACTCTAACCCGGGTGACCGAGTGAGACTCTGTCTTAAAACAAAAACAAAAAACCCTGATACTGTGCAGAAGATATGGGTCTCTTTGAAGTAGAACACTTTTCAGATATGGTTCCTTTACCATATCGGAATCCATTTTTTTTTGGTAGGACATTCCCAACTGAAGGGATCCAGCTTATATAAAAAAATAGTTGTTGGTTCCTTCTGACTGTCTTAGCCATGTCCTATTATTTGTAGGGTTCTCAGTTGATTTTGTCTTCAGTGTTCTTTCCCATCCTAGGCTTTGGCTCCGATATTCCTTTAGCTAGACGATTCAAGTGAAACCATACTGCCCTTTTGAATTTTGTCATTTCCTTGGCAAGAATCTTCACTTATTTCTGTAAAATTTTTTAAAGAATTTTTATAAAAATAGTATATGCTCATTATAGGTCATTTACAAGGAATGTGTGAGTTGTAATACTTTAATTAATTTACTTTTAAATGGCCAATGATAGATCAAATAAAATAAAGCCTGAGAATGTGGGTTGTGGAGGTCATTGGTGTCGAGTGGTTTCCTTGCAGTGCTGTGCGGGGGAGGGCTGGTTAAAGTAGATTCTTGAGAGACTGGGAACAGAGGAATAGAATACCCCAATTCCTCCAGGCCCCCGGACAGGATTTGACAGAGCCCTTCACAGATGTTCTGCTTTGGAACCTTGAGCCTGGCTAACTGCATGCTTAACACTGCAGTCCTCTCGCCCCATGTGGTCAACTGTTTTGATTAATTCTTTGATTAAAGAGTATATGGTTCTTTGAGTACTGGGTCCTGTTGTTGTATCTTTTTACCTCTCACAGCACCCAGCACCTGGCTTTGCATGTGGAAGATACAAATTATTGGACTGACTTTATTGAACACCAGCAGCAAATACCCTTCCGTCAGGGTAGGTTCGAATGTATGGCCAGGTACACAAGGGGACCACATGGGGGCAAAAAGCCCACAGATTCTTAAGCTCCCTCACTCCAGGGACATGTGAGAACGTGTTAAAAAAAAAGAAGAAGACCTCTCCATTAAGTTTATTCTGGCAAATGATGAAATCCATAAATGTTCTTCTATGCCTGTGGTCTGTGGAACGAAAGTAAGGACTATTGAAACTGACCTGTGTTCACATCGGCTTTGCTTTTTGCCTGATGGGTGACCTTTATTTAACACCTCTGATTCTCAGCTTTTTAGCTGTGAGGTTTTGATAATTGTGCTTACTTTTGAGAACTGAATAAAATAGTAAACATGAAGCTCCCGGGCTGGGCTCACACGCGGAGCCATTGAGTCAGTGCGGATGCAATGAATGAATGAATAAGCGTGCAGTTGCTAGGTGGAAAGATTACTATTCACTGAGCTCTGCAGATATATTAAGTGGGTTGAAGGATATCTAAGTGGGAGGGAGAATTGCTATTTAAAAACCTGTAAAATATGAGTAATTGCAATTTCCTCGTTTTTCTCCCACTGCCCCCTTACATTTCCTTCCTAGAACTTTCAAAGTAACACATTTCAGAGGCCAGATTGAGCTAGATAAAGATGAATGAATATCTTTTGTCTTTATTGAAAGAGTCCTGTACCCCTGAGTTTTATTGCTTCAACCAATATCTTTTAAGAACCTGTTATTAAAAGGCCCTGAGCAGGGAGATGTGAAGTTATGACAGCCAGACAGTCCATCATGAATAAGAAATCAACTCTGATTGGAAAGACTGTGGGTTGTAAAGATAGCACAGCCTCCATTGTTTTTTTTATGTGTTGTTCGCATTTGGCACGAAAGTCAGAAATCAGAAGGGGAATCCTGCCAAACTAATGACAAGTGCTTCATTCATGATTGCAGGGGATTTGAAATGGAAAGATCTATTGCTAGGTGAGTCCTCATACAATTATGCAGTTCAGTCTTGTCACCCTGCTGTTTCTGGGCTAATCTAAGGTGGCTTGAGCTCTGCCAGGGTCACCTGAGAGTTTATGCTGGCTATTAGATTATGCTGCCTTCCAGAGAGCCCGGCCTGGGCTCAGCGCCAGAACCCATAAGATAGGTGAGTTTAATGGGGGTGAATATGCCAAGGAGAGAGAAGTGAATTAAAGCTATAATGTTCAGGTGTTTGTAATTTCAGCTGCCTGGGTATTGAAAATGCTTAGTCCCATTTATTTCTTTTAATTCATCACGTCTTTTGAGATACTGAGATTTACCAGCTGCCTTTCGTAAGTATGAGCTGAATAAACAGCCCTGGAAAGACTAGTCGAGGAGGAGGAGGCACCTTGGGAACATCACAATTGTGTCACATTGTTCTCTGATGGTCATAAAAGATGAAGGCAGCAAGCATGAAGTCTGGAGGTAGATTGCCCTTGAATCTTGGGCTGTTTATAAGGTATCTGACCTTGTGCAAGGTATGTACCCCTCTGTGCCTTGGTTTCTTATGAGGTGCAAATTGCTTAGTTAGAAGAGAGCCTGCAGGTAGGAAGTGCTATGTAAGTGTCTGACA
>CAUYRT010056145.1:0-13473 GCA_963574885.1 Lepilemur ruficaudatus
TATCCCACACCTCCTCAGTGCCCGCCCACATCACTCTGACATGGGTTTACTCCCCAATTCCCCAGTGTTCGCTTCCACCCTTTTAGCACCATAGTGTTAATCAGTCAATACCAGTTTGATGGCGAGTACAAGTGGGGCCCATTCTTCGGGTCTTGTGTCACCTCACTTCGAATAATGGGCTCAAGCTTAATCCAGGATAATACAAGTGGTGCTAACTCACTGTCATTTCTTAAAATTGAGTTACACTCCATTGTGAACATATATCAGATTTTAACAATCCACTTATGAATTGATGGGCACTTGGATTGTTTCCATGACCTAGCAATAGTGAACTCTGCTGCCATAAACATTCAGATGCAGCTGTCCTTATCATAGAATGTCTTATGCTCTTTTCGGTAGATGCCTAATAATGCTATTGCTGGATCGAATGGTAATTCTAATTTTAGCTCTTTGAGGAATCTCCAAATTCTTTTCCACAAAGGTTGCACCGATTTGCATTCCCACCAACAGTGTGTGTATTGTGTTTTTGATTTGAGTTTCAACTTTACTGTTGTGGCTTGTATGAATGCTTCTTATTTGTGTATATTCCTTTTATAACCTAAGACTTTACCAAATTCATCTATCAAATCTAGGAATATCTCAGAAGAATTCATGGAATTTTCTGGATACAATAATGTATCATTCGTGAAGAGCAAGAGTTTGATTTCACTTGCACCCCGTTGGATGCCCTTAGTAACCCCTTCTTGCCTAATGCTATAGCTAGGAATTGGAGTACTCTGTTGAATGGAAGAGGAGAATGTGGGCATTCTTGTCTATTTCCAGTTTGAAGTGGGAATGATTTCAGTTTTCCCCCATTTAGTATGATATTGACTGTGTGTTTGTGATAAACAGATTTGATAATTTTAAAGTGTCAGCCACCAATGCCTATTTGTTAAGAGTTTTAATAATGAAGCTGTTGGACTTTGTCAAATGCGTTTTCTGCATCTATTGAAGGAATCATATATTCTTTGTTCTTGCTTTCATTTGTGAGATGAATTGCCTTTATAGATTTGCATATGTTGAAACAGCCTCGTATCCCTGGAATAGAGCCCACCTTATTTTGATGAATTATTTTTTTATGTGCTGCTGAATTGTATTTGCTAAAATTTTGTTCAGAATTTTTTTCATCTATATTCCTATGGGATATTGGTCTGTAATTTTTTTTTTTTTTTTGCGTCCTTTCCTGGTTTTGGTATTAAGGTGGTATTGGCTTCGTTGAATGAATTATTAAGTAGTCCGTCCATCTCGATGTTGTGGAATAATGTCTGTGGTATACATATGAGTTCTTCTTTGTATGTTTGATAGAATTCTGAGGTGTAGCTATCTGATCAGGGACTTTTCTGTTTGGGGAGGTTATTAATTACTGTTCCAATTTCTGAGCTTGAGATTGGTCTGTTTAGAAATTCTTATGCCCACTGGGTGAATTTAGGAAGGTTGTATGTGTCCAAGGAATCTATTCATTTCCTCCTCATTATGCAGTTTTTGATCATACAGTTTTTTATAGTAATCAAAAGTAATATTTTATATTTCTGTGGTGTCTGTGGTGATGTCTCCTTTTTGTTTTCTGATTCAGCTTATTAGAGTCCTTTCCCTTTGACTTCTTGTCAGTTTAGCCAAAAGGCTAACAATTTTGTTTTTCTATTCAAAAAACCAGCTTCTGGTTTTGTTGATCTTCTGTATTATTCTTTTGTTCTCAATTTCATTTAGCTCTGCTTTGATCTTTGTTATTTCTTTTCTTCTACTAGAATTGGGATTGGTTTGCTCTTCTTCCATTTTTTTGAGTCTATTAATTAGTTTGTCAATATCTGAGCTTTCTTTTTTTCTAATGTGAACATTTATTGCAATTAGTTTCATTCTTACATATGATTTTGCTTTATCTCACAGGTTTTGGCAACTTGTGTCTTTGTTTTCATTTAGTTTGAAGAAAATCTTGATTTCCCCCTTAATTTCCTCCTTGTCCCAAGAGTTTTTCAATGAGAAATTATTCCATGTCCTTGACTTTGTGAAGCGCTGACAGTTTATAAAGGAATTGAACTAAAATTTTATACCTCTATGGTCAGAGAAGACACACGGTATAATTTCTATTTTTTTCATTTTGTTGGGATCTTATTAGCGGGCTAGTATCTGGTCAATTTTGGAGAAGGTTCCATTGTCTTCTGAGTAGAATGTAAATTCAACTTTATTTGTGTGAAATGTTATGTAGATATCTGTCAGAACTTTTTGTTCAAGAGTTCTATTTAAGTACATTTCTTCTTTGTTTATTTTCTGTTTGGAGGATCTATCCAGTTTATTCAGTGGAGTGTTGAAATCCCCTGCCACTATGGCAGTATTTTTGAACGTGCTATTGAGGTCAGACAAAGTTTGCTTTGTGTAATTAAGTGCTCCTACGTTGGGTGCATAAATATTAAGAATAGTTAAATCTTCTTGTTGGATCTTCCCCTTCACCATTATATAGTGGCCATTTTTATCCTTTTTTACTTTTGTTATTTTAATTCTCATGTTATCAACATATAGTATAGATACTCCTCCTTTCTTTTGACTTTTCTTTGCCAGGATAATAGTTTTCTATCCCTTGACCTTCAGGTGGAAGTCATCTTTGTGGGTTAGATGTATTTCCTGTATACAGCAGATACTCAGATTGTGGATTTGTATCCATTCTGTCTGTTTTTTTGTTTTTGTTTTTGTGTTTTAGAGGGCAGTTTAAGCCATTATCATTTACTGAAGGATAGAAATTTGAGGAAGTTTTTCATTCATATTGTTGGGTAAAGTCCAGTTGCTTTCTTTTACTCGTTGTGCCATCATATAGTTCAACTTCTAACTTTTAACTCTTTGAAGGTTTCACTTTGAGGAGTGCCTATTGTCCTGTTCGGTGTGAAAGGCAGCTCTGAATACATCCTGTAGTTCTTGTCTGGTCTTTGTGAATTGCATCAGAGAATGCTTCCCTGGGAAGGACTTTATTTCTCCCCCATAGATGAAACTTAATTTTGCCGGATAAAGAATTCTAGGTTGGGCTTTATTCTGTTTTATAAGATTAAGAATAGGCACCTAATCTTTTCTGCCTGTAGGGTTTTGTTTGAGAAGTCTGAAATTAATCTGACAGTACTAACTTTGCAGCTTATTTGTTGTTTTTGCCTGGCTGCATGGAGGATTGCTTCTTTCACATTTACTTTGGACAGACTAATAACCACATTATGAAGTGATTGCCCTTTTAAGTTGCATCTCCCAGGAGTTCTATGTGCTTTTTGTATCTCAATATCGAAGTTTCTGGCCAGGGCCAGCATATTTTCCTCCAATATTCCATGAAATAAGTTTTCCAGCCCTTGTGAAAGCTCCTCTTCCCCTCTGGTATCCTTACCAAGCTGATGTTTGGTTTTTTAAAACATAATCCCACACTTCTTGTAAGCTTTGATCTTGTCTTTTATTTCTATGTTCCATTTCTTCCTCTGATTTGTTTAGCACATACGCATAATCTTCAAGCTCTGAAATGGGCTCCTATGCATGTTACATCCTATTGTTAAGACTTTCCACTGAATTTTTGGAGTTCCTCAAATGTTTCCTTCATTGCCACAATTTCTGTTTGGTTTTTCTGTATTATTTCCATTTCTTTGGAAAATTTTTCATTCATTTCCTCAATCGTTCTTATGGTTTCTGTATGTTGAGAGTTAATTTTCTCTCCAATTCCATTCAGTTTTCTAAAAATCCATATTCAGAATTCTTTCTTTGACATATTAATCATATCATGTAATTTGGAGTCCGTTAGTGATGATTGAGTATTTTCTTTTGGAGGTGACTTCTCTCTCTGATTCTTCATGTTTCTTATGAACTTTCACTGGTTCTTTCTCATCTGGGTACTTTATCATGGCCCAGAAGTGCTGCAGCTGGATTATGAACTGAATTGCAGGGTTGCAAAGGAATGTTCATTGGCAGAATTAGGGAGATATGCTCTGCTTCTGTGTTGACTTAGAGGAGTTTGACCTTGCTGGGTTATCTTTGGTCTGATGTCTTCACCTTCTGCTTGCAGAGTTTATGGAGTTTGCTCCCCTTACTTAGACACCCAGGGGTTAGATCACCCTTGTGATTGCAAGTCTGCTATCAATCACTAGATTGAGTTGGGAGGCACTATGTTATGCTTTGTGTTTATTTTTTTGTTTCTTGTGGTTTACAGGGAGGAGTCAGTTATCAAGGTATTCCAGAAAATTTGTATTGCACTGTAGGCTTCAAAATAGGATATATAGGTATCTCAGACTTTGCAGAATGTCCTATTGCTCCCAAAGTTTCCTAGCGTCCTGTTACTACTTTAGGTGGGGTGAATGGAGCCACAGCTATGAGTAATTCTAAGTGACAATACTTCAGAGGCTGCACGAAATGTAATTAGGGGAAAGCTGATAATGTGTTATTTGGAAATCTTTTGTCACTCTTGCAGAGGAGCTCTTGGTTAAGGGGAGTCAATTGGTGCAATTACTCAGGATTATGGTTGAGATTTTCTTTCCTGAACCACAGGACTCTAAGGTGGCAACACTCTGGGTGCCAAGGTTAAGCCCTAGTCTTCTGTTTTAATCAGATGCTCAAAAGCTGTACCAGGTCATCTACTCTCACTCCTCCACTCCTCCAAGGATGGGGTTTATCTAATTGGTGTTAAGTGAAAACTTCAGGGCTGTTGGAGGCTCTCTTCCCAAGCCTGCTGAGGGACACTGCCCAGAGAGTGGCCTGCCACACTGCTCCACTCCAATGGAGGTGGAGTCAGGCTTTCTGGTAGGTAATACCATTGGCCTGGTCACAGATAAGGGCCTTCTACATCCCAGGTGGGTCTAAGCCCTGAAAACTTTCTCCCTCACCACTCCACGCTTCCCAGACTGGGGACTGATCCTTTGGTTGGAGACCCCAGCCACCAAGTCAAAACAAGGAGATGACCTTGGGACTCAGCTTGGATAGCGGACTTGAAAAGCTGATACACTACCCTTTCAGGGGAGGGGTCTGGCCCTTTGATACAAAACTGTCCAGCAGTGGATAAGTGAAGAAGTAATAGCAGACCAGCCTCAGGTTTTGGCTTAAAAGTGGTTTTTTTTGTTTGTTTGTTTTTTACAACTCTGCCCAGGGGCAGAGTCTGTCATTCTGGTTTGAAACACCTGCCCAAGTCACAGGGATGTGTCGGTGGTACTGTTGCCCTGGGTCCCAGCTGAAAAGACAGCCTCCTTGGCAGCTCTGCCCTGTTAATGCAGTGTCTGATCTTTTGGGGGAAATCCAGGTGTTTGGGAGAAACGGGGGACTGTCCGAGGCCACTAGGTAGCACTTCCCTTTCCAGCCCCTTTCCAGCCCCTTAACAGGGGGAGATTGAGCCACCTGCATTCATTGGGCCACTTGCTGGGAGGACATTCTTGCTCCCGCTCTCCAGTCCCCTCAGATGCAGCGCTTGAGCCACCAGCATTCTCCGGGTCAATTGCCTGGAGGGCACTCACGTTCCCCCTGTCCAGTTCTTGCTGCAGTGGAGCTTGTGCTTCCTGAGTTTACCAGACTTGCTCACAGGGAGCCCTCCCCCATGCAAAGGGTCCCCACACAGACACTGGAGAGTTCAAAATACTTTCTGCTCCTGTCTCCTCTCCAAACAGCATGACTACCCGTGTTACCTCTTCTCACTGCCTTCAGGCACTTCCCTGGCTGCATGGGTGTGAAGGTTGATGAAGGAAGAATAGTCCCCCTGTAGGAGAACACACACTGTCCTGGCCAGCCAGCCGCTAGGCACAGCCAGCCCCGCTTTACCCCAACTGTATGACTTGCACTCTCAGAACTTTGCAGCAAATTCACAGTGTCACTTTCTTTCTTTTCCCAGCATTTCTTGTCAGTGTATCTTTACAGATCCATGAAGCTGATCCTGTGGGGGTGCTATCCACTGGGGTGTTGTGGACTGCTTTCTTCAAGTCCTACCCTTAGCAGAGAGCCCAGAAGTCATCCCTAGTCCTCCATCTTCCACAATGTACTTTATTTTCTTTGTTGCTATTGTGAAAGGAAATGAGTCTTGATTTGGTTCTCAATTTGACTGTTTTTGGTGTATATGAATGCTTTTGATTCATGTATATTGATTTTGTATCCTGAGACTTTGCTGAATTCATTTATCAATTTGAGAAGTCTCTTGGCTGAATCTTTGGGGTTTTTAAGATGTAATATCATATTATCAGGAAAGAGTGAGAGTTTGATCTCCCTCATTTAATGCTCCCATTTGGAGGTCTTTAATTTCACTCTCTTGTCTGATTGCTATAAAAAGGATTTCCAGCACTATGGTAAATAGAAGGGGAGATAATGGGCAAATTTGCCTGATTCCAGTTCCAAGTGGGAATGATTTGAATTTTTTCCCATTCAGTATGGTGTTAGCTGTGGGTCTGTCATATATGGCTTGTATTATTTTTAAGTAAGCTCCATTTATACCTATTTTGTTAAGCGTTCTTATAATAAAATGGTGTTGAATTTTGTCAAATGCTTTTTCTGCATCTACTGAGAGGATCACTTGGTCTTTGTTTTTGCTTCTGTTTAAGTGGTGAATTACATTTATAGATTTGTGCATGTTGAACCATCCCTGCATCTCTGAGATGAAACCCACTTGGTCGTCATGGTTTATTTTCTTGATAAGCACCTGGATTCAGTTAGCTAGTATTTTGCTGAGAATTTTCGCATCTATATTGAGAATGGATATTGGTCTGTAGTTTTCTTTTCTTGTTGCCTCCTTTCCTGTTTTTGGTATCAGGGTTATGTTGCCTTCATAAAATGTGTTGGGAGGATTCCATTCTTCTTGATGTTGTGGAATAATTTCTACAGAATAGGCACCAGTTCTTCTTTGTAAGTGTGGTAAAATTTGGATGTGAAACAATCTGGTCCAGGACTTTTCTTTTATAAAGGTTTTCTATTGCTGTTTCAATTTCAGTAGTTGATATTGGTCTGTTCAGTAATTCTATTTATCCCTGGTTGAGCCCAGGGAGGCTGTGAGATATTGTATCTCCATGGCATTCAGTTGTAATTTCTCCTTTATTATTTCTGATGAAGCTTATTACAGATTTTTCTTTTCTGCTTTTCTTCAGTCTCACTGGAATCATTTGAAACTTTGTCTCTGCTTTTAGTTTTCTGCAACTTGAATATGAGACACCTAAGGATACTTCAAAATATTTATATTGTTTTGTGTTCTCTGAGCTTCCTTGATTTATGGTTTGGTTCCTGTAATTTTAAATATTTCTAGCAAGATTATGTCAAATACTTCTTTTTCTTTATTTTTCCCATATTTTTGAAATTATTGACATTTATTGAGTAACATTTATTTATTATTTCATAAAATGAAATAATTTTTACATCATCCAGCTACATTGCCTAATAATATCTTTTTTTATTTCAAAATACTAAGAAATACAAATGTTTTTGGTTACATGAATAGGTTTTGTAAGGCTTGAGTGGTAACTAAAAGTATGCTCATCATCCATATTGTGTTCATTGTATTTGTTAGGTTTCTGCTCCAGTCCCAACCCCTAATCCCTGCTTGATTTCCAATGAGTTTAATTTTCTGCTGTGCACATGTATGCTCATCAGTTATTTCTAATTTAAATAATGTAATAGTGAGTACATATGTTGCTTGTTTTTTCATTCTGGAGATGCTTCTTGTAAGAGGATGGTCTCCAGTTCCACCCAAGGTGTTGCAAAAGCATTAATTAATCCTTTTCTGTGGCTGAGTAGTACTCCATAGTATACATGTACCAAAGTCTATTAATCAACCATGAATTGATGGACACGGGTTGTTTTCACATCTTTGCAATTTAAACTGTGCTACTGTAAACATTCTAGTGCAAGTATCTTTATTTTTAAATAAAATTTCTTTTTTTACTTTGAGTAAATACTCAGTAGTGTGATTGCTAGATCAAATGATAAGTCTACTTTAACTTCTTGGAGGTATCTCCAATCTACTTTTCATAGAAATTGAACTAGTTCTCAGTCTCATCAATGATATATAAGTGTACCTTTCTCTCAGCCTCCATGCCACCATCTGTTGTTTAGGGACATTTTAATGAAAACCATTCTCACTGTTATTAAGCTATGTATCATTGTGGTTTTGATTTGAATTTCCCTGATGATTAGAGATGGTGAGCATTTTTTCATATATTTCTTGGCTATTATTATATCTTCAATTTGGAGAGCTTCTGTTCACGTCTTTTGCCCACTGTTTAAGGGGGTTGTTTCATCAAAAAACTGATTTGCTTGAGTTGCTGATTTTCTTGAACTTTTTAAAATTAGATTCTTTCATTAGTAATATGCATTTGAACTTCATCCATGTCTATTCATGGCTTTATAGCTCATTTCTTTTTTTTTTTTTTGACATTCCAAAATCTTTATTTTTTTCTTTATTGAAGTATATTTTACATATCATGCCTTTACTCCATTTTAAGTGTACAATTAAATGATTTTTGGTGAATTTACCGAGATGTACAGTTAATCACATAAATCAGTTTTAGAGAAATTCCTTTCCCCCATTGAGACCCCTAATTCCACTCCCCAACTACTTTTCAAGCATGTCCCACCCCTCCACAGTGCCCACTACATCGCTCAAACATGGGTTTATCCCCCACCCCCAATTCCCTAGTGATCACTCGCACCATTTGAGCACCATAGTGCTTGAGCTTTTTGAAGATTCAGATTATGATATGTATCCTATGTATAGCATGAAAATATTTTCTCCCATTCTGTAGGTTGTCTATTCACTCTATTGATTGTTTCTGGAATTGTTTAAATATTCAATTATTCAAGTCTCATTTATTCATTCTTGTTTTTGTTGTGATTGCCTTTGGGATCTTCCTCATAAATTCTTTGCCTAGGCCAATATCTGTAAGAGTTATTCCAAACTATTCTTCCAGTACTCATAGTTTCATGCCTTAGGTTTAAGTCTAATATTTATCATGAATTAATTTTTGTGAGAGGTGAAAGGTGTGGATCCTGTTTCCATCTTCTACATGTGGCTGTACAATTTTCCCAGTACCATTTATTGAACAGAAATTCTTTTCACCAGTACATATTTTTGTCTGGTCTGTCAAAGCAGGGTAAAAATATTTTGGTTATATATATTGCCTTTGCACTACCGAATCCAAAGTTACAAGTATGCCCAACATCCACACTTTGCACTCCATACCATTTAGTTGTGAATTTACCCTTCCCATCTACCCACCTCCTTCCTGTCCGTCATCCAATGAATATTGCTTCCATGTGCACCTAAGCGTTGATAACTTACTATCAATTTAATAGTATGTACATGCGCTGCTTGTTCTTTCATTCTTGTGATGCTTCACTTAGTAGACTGTGTTCTAGCTCCATCCATGATAATACAAGAGGTGTTAGTTCAATTTTTTTATGGTAGAGTAGTACCACACTTTATTAATAAACTCATGCATTGTTGGGCACTTGGAATGCTTTCCCTATCTGCAATTGTGACTTGTGCTGCTATAAACTTTTGAGTGCAGAAGTCTTTATTGTAGAGTCAATTTTTTCCTTTGGGTAGCTGCCTTGCAGTGAGATTCCTGGATCAAATGGTAGTTCTACTTTAAGTTCTTTTAGGTATCTCCATATTACATTCCATAGAGGTTGTACTAATTTGCAGTCCCACCAGCAGTGTAAGAGTGTTTTCTTTTCTCTGCAACAACACCAGCATTTTTTTGTGTTGGGACTTCTTCACAAAAGTCATTCCTACAGGAATTAGGTGATTTCTCATTGTGGATTTTATGTGCCTTTCCTTGACGATTAGCTATGCTGTGCACTTTTTTGCCATTATTTTGTCTTCTTTTGAAAAGTTTCTGTTCAGGTCCTTTGCCCACTTTTTAATGGACTTGTTTGAATTTTTGCGGTTGATTTTGTAAGTTCTATGTAGAGTCTAATTATCAACACTTTATCAGATGTGTAGTATGCAAATATCTTATCTCATTATGTAGGTAGTCCATTCACTCTAATGATAGTTTCTTAGCTGTACAGAAGCTTTTCAACTTGATTTATTTATTTTTCTTGCTGTGATTGCTTTGGGGGTCCTATTCACAAATTCCTTACCTATACCTTCTCTATACGAATTTTCCCAATATTTTCTTTTAGAATTCTATGGTTTCGTGTCTTAGGTTTAAATATATTATCCACTGTTAGTTGATTCCTATGAGAAATCCAGTTTTAATCTTCTACTTGTGGCTATCCAATTTGTCCAACACAATTTATTGAAGGGAGATCTTTTTCCCCAATGTATATTTTTGTCTGTTTTGTCAAAGATTTTAGATGACAATATAAAAATGATGTTTTACTAGGTTCTCATGCCTGTTCCAAAGGTCTTGTGCTAGAATAATGCTGTTATCATTATTTTAACCTTGTAAAGTAGTTGGTAGAGTGATGCCTCCCATTTTGTTCTTTTTGCATAAGATTGCTTTGGTATATGGAGGCTTCTCTTTTCCCATATGAAGCATATAATTATTTTTTCTAAGTCTGTGAAAAATGATGTTTGTATTTTGATAGGGATTGCATTGATTCCATAGATCACTTCAGGTAGAACGGACATTTTAAAAATATTGATTTTGCCAATCCCTGTGCGTGATAGTGTTCTCCATCTGTTTACATCCTCTATAATTTGTTTTAGTCTTTCACACTTCTCCCTATATATGTCTCTCACCTCCTTAGTTAAATATGTTCCTGGAAAATGGCAGATTAGGGGTGGCCTCCTAGCTTTCTGCTCTCAGAGTCAGAGCCGAAATAGTCTGTCTTCTGCATGAGAGTGAACTCAACTTCCACAGGACCAGTTTTGTAGACATACAGAGAAACAGGGTGGGACACTGGACATGGCAGAAAAAAGAGGTGATTCAAAAAATTTCTTGCAGAGCCCGGAAGTTGGATGGGCGCCTCATGGGGGGACCTCAGATGCCGGCCCGGCCAGCCACAGCAGCTGCAGCGACACGTTCTGACTCCCGGGAAGACAATCCTTCCTCCACCACACCCCACACCCACGCAGGCAGGGAAGTAGCTGAATTCCGCAGGAAGCATGGTGCAGGTAGAGGGGCTGAGAGGAGTAAGAACTGGAACAGGGACCATTTTGAACGTTCCCGTGTGCTCCTCTGAGTCATACCAGAGTGGGGAAGGTCCCCAACTGAGCAGGTGCTTCCCACTCCTGCAGGAGTGAGTGCAGAGAGTGACTTTTCACATCAAGAGGCTTCCAAGACTAGGAATGGGAGCATACAACTTGGAGGTGACTTTGCCCTGGGAACTTGCTGAGGGTTTGGCAGGCACTGGTGAGACAGAGCCAGCATTCTTCCCTGCAGCTGAACAGTTGGGACTTGGAGGACTGGGGTAGCTGTGGGCTGAGAACACTGATTGAAAGCTGCTGGCGTTCCCTCCCCCTCCCCTGGCTTTGTGGGCACCTGCCCCATCGGCTCTAAATTGGAGGTGGGATGGCTATAAGTAGGTGGTAGGTCGCTTTCCCATGGCCTGGGGATGCTGAATATTGCTCTGGAGGTGCAGTCATAGTCCTCCTTCCTGTCATAGCCTGGACAAGCGGGTCTGGCATTTGAAGACAGGGGGAATAGAAGGTTAGAGTCCTCTGATCCCCCAATCTAGCAACTGCTCCCATTCCCAATCCTCAGGTTTGGCATCTGAAGTGGTGGATAAAGGAGTGTGGTGACATTCACCCCTGACATTCTCGGATACCCTTGGGCGGTTTCCCACCCCACCAAGAAATCTGTACTCTGAGCCAAGGGAGTGGAACCCAAACGGGCAGGGTGGTGTTGTAAGGCAGATTACCTCCCTAGTTGTGACCTGGGAAGACACAGCTTAACTGGTCTCCCCTCCGACTCTGGCCTGGGAGCGTTGCACCAAAGGGACTGACCCCTTCCCTGGACGGACTTGGAAAGGAGACTGTTCTTCCTGAAACCCAGTTGCCAGACTGTTGTCTCCCTTCACCTCCTCTTCGCTGATGGAGGCTGAGGAACAGTAGAATCAACCTAGCAGATTTTGGTTCATAAGCCAGTTTTAGCATCTCTGATACAAGACAAAGTACCCAGATGAGAAAGGACCCATGAAAGATCACAGGAAACATGAAAGATCAGAGAGAGAGATCACCTGAAAATGAAAATACGTGATCAATGACAACTGACACTAACATACATGATACAATTAAATTAAAAGAGGAAGAATTCCAAACATGGATTGTTAGAAACCTCAATGATATTGAAGAGAAAAATTGATTCCCAACATAGGGAAACCACAAGAACGATTCAAGAAATGAATGAAAAATGATTGTGGAAAAGGGCGGAATAGGAGTGCCCTCCTGGCTCTCTGCTCTCAGAGTCGAAGGTGAAATATGCAGACCACTGCATGCGAGTGAACTCCACTTCTACAGGACCAGCTCTGCGAAACTACAGAGAAATAGCGTGGGCCACAGGACCTCAGTGGAAAACAGAGGTGAATTGGAAAACTTCTCACAAAGTAGAAAGACTGTCGGGTGCCTTAGAGAGGGAGCCCAGTTCCCACTCCGGCCGGCCGGCCGCCCAGTGTCTGTGCCGGGGTGTTTTGATTCCCCGGGGAGACCACCCTTCCCCCACCATGTCCCACACCCTCACAAACAAGGAAGTGGCTGAAGTCTGCTGGCAACAGTGGTGTAGGCAGACGGGCTGTGTGGGGGGAAAAAACTGGAGCGGGAAAAACGGTGTTCTCCTGTATTTGGGGAGGGCCCTGGCCGAGCAGATGCTCCCCACTGCCACAGGAGTGAGTGCAGAGACTGCCTTTGCTCTGCCCTGGGAACTCGCTAAGATTTTGTCAGACTCTGCATAGACCTACTGCACCTGATCAGTGGGGGTTTCAGCACTGGGAACCTGCTGCAGCAGGCGAGCCTTGGGGGGCTGTGCTACACGGGGACTCAGAGCCCAAACACTGAATGGGGAATGGGAAGATTCCCCCTAGCCTGGAAGCATTGCAGTCTGCTCTGACAGTAACCACAGACCTCCTACCGGTCCAAAACCTGTCAGGCAAGTCCTACATTTGCATTTGAAAGAGGTTGGGGAAAGAAGGGGAAAAAAAAAAAACAAACAGTCCATCCAGCATGTGAAAGGCTTGGGGAAGAGGGAAAAAGAAAGAAAAAAACCAGAGTCCTTCAGGCGGCTCCCATTCAGCGCCTATTCAGCCTTTGAAGGGAAGGATAGGGAAACATTGTGACAGCCAGCCACAGCTGATGTGCTAGGCTGGTCTTGGGTCCTTGCCCCCCTACCCAGCTGTTTTCCTTCTGAGCCAGGAGAGTAGAACCAGCTTGACAGAGAGGAGTTGCAAGGGAGATTGCCTCTTCACCTGGGTCCTGGGGAGTCAGCACCACCCACCCTCTCCTGTGACTGGGGCCTGGTGCTTCTTGCAGAAGGAACTGACTGCACCCCTAGGTGGAGCTGAAAAAGAGGCCATTCA
>CAUYRT010056151.1:0-27859 GCA_963574885.1 Lepilemur ruficaudatus
GCAAAGCATCATCCTACAGGGAAGCCTGCGGAGAATGCTACAAGGTATCTGCCCGTTAGGAGGGCACCCCAAAAATAACATTGGCTTCAACAAGAGCAAGCTTTGGCTCTCTCTGGTGGTCAGCCCAGCGTATCACTTTACTGGGCCAGGGATCCAGTCCTCCCATCTCATGACTTTGTTCATAGGCCACATTCCCAAGGTCACCGCAGGACCCGAGGTGGCTCCTCCTACTCCAGCAAGCAGGAAGGAGAAGGGCCAAGTAGAGGGCACCCCCACTCGATCCCCAGACATTTCCCAGCAGGCACGGACACCACATCTGCTTAAATCTCCTTGATCAGCACTTAGTCAAATGGCTACACCTTGTAGCCATCGAACTGGAGAAACAGTTTTGATTCTTAGATGGGTAGTAAATATATCCACCCATCCAACGTCCAGATAAAATAATTAAGGGTCCCATTTCTCTGTAGAAGAACAGGGGAGTGTGGCTTTCGAGGACAGCTAGCAGTTTATGTCAGGGCAGCGGGTGTAAGTTAGGACACGGGAGCCCTGCTGTAGACATTCACGGCTCACGCAGGCATGACAGGCCGTGCAGGGGAGACCATCCCGGCCCTGGCCTGTTACTTTCCCAGATACTGTCTTTGCTAACTTCTGAGGGGCCAGCTGAGTGGAATGCAGAAAGGCTGGCCACCCATTCTGCAGGGCAAGCAGCGCTGAAGTGAGACCTGGATTTTGTGTCACCTTGTCATGAGGTGACACCACTGCACGGTGGCTGTGGGCAGCAGCCCCACGCCTTCATGTGTGAGTTGCCAGACGGTGAATGGACACAGCCACCTTGTGCATATGGCAGGTTAATCATTGATTATATATAAAGAGACTTAAAAAATATATCTAAATGTTTTGGTTTGAGCCTCTATAGAAAGGATTCTGTTGATACCCTGCCACTGGGATCAGTCACACCCAAACTCTTACTAAAAGTTGAATTAAATTTTTTGAATAGGTAAAATACGCACATGGTTTGTCCATGTATCATCACGTTAGAAAAAAGTCTTACCCTGAGAAATCTTGTTCTCATTCCTTTCTTCATCCCCCTCCTCTCACACCCCGACATGCAAACCTTTCTGTCATTTGTGTGTGTGTGTGTGTGTGCGTGTGTAAGCCCCCAGCTGTCTCTGTGTAAGCCGGGCAAATGAAAGCGTGTATATTTCCTTCCTCCCTTTGTCTCCCGCACCTTTTCTCTTACTAGCATGCCCTGCGGACTTTTTTCTAATATCAGGCTCTCGTTCCTTGCTGTGGTTGCCCAGCATCCCAGTGCCGGGGTCCTGCCCGCGTTGGCGTGCAGCAAAGCAGTACGCGGGGCAGCCGCAGCAGCCCGCGCAGTCAGCGGGCACTGGCCTGTCGTTGCTCACGTGTGCCTTCACCTGTCACTCACGTCCCCTGGCCTGGAGGTGTATCTGATTCCCCCCCCCGCCGCAGTGCTGGGGACCCAACTGTGAAGCCTTTCCTTTTGCCTCCTCCCGCTGCGGGTCACCCACACCCCCTTGCTTCCCTCTGTCCCCGCCTTCATCGTCATTTGTCTTTGCCCGTCTGCGCGAGGAAGGCCCGTGCCAGCCCGTAGGCCTCTTCTGCCAGTCGGTCTCTTTCTGGACTTTCATGATGAATCTAGTCCCAGCACTCTCCACCTCCCCGGAAATGGAATTCTCAAAACGTTCCTAGGTGCTGGTGCCTCAGGGTTGCTTGAAGCTCGCCGTGGATGCTGGCCTTCACGTATTTGTATTTGCAGCCATTTGTATCAGCAGCATCAGCTCCTGAGGCCTTAGGACTGGAGCCCACTGGGCGTCTGTCGTTCTGGCAGCGGTAGGGCCCCGGCCCACGGGAGACACTCTGACGCCCGAGTTCCCCTCCTCCTGGACTCTCCTCCTCCCTCTCCTGAGCCATGTGGCTGTCACCTGTTTGGTTTTAAGCTTAGGCCACCATATAACAGGAGTCTGCTTACCAGGGGGTTCCACATTCTTTGGCTGATTTATGTCCATAGCAGGAGCAGGCCGGCCGGTGGGCCGTCGGGACTGGGAGACTGTGTCCTGTGGCCTTGATGACTTATTTGTCCTGGGCTGCTTGTTTTTGTACTTTGGTTGTCAGTTTTAGTCACACTTTAAGACGACAAAAAGCTCTTGTTTGGTGACACATTTTCCCACATCCATCACTTTACATATTCTATGTGGTTCTTCTTCTCGTGCTGGGAAGTGATGTGGTTTAGGGCAGGTTGTCCTGTGCAGTCAGATGGAGGTGGCTGTCAGCGTGCTTGAGTGGGAGGGACAGAGGAGGGTGGCGATCGTCCTCATGGGCTCGGGGGTACTCACAGCGGCCCTGTGACAGGACAGAAGCCTGCAGCCCCGCTGCTGGCAAAGGTGTGGGTGGTGGGGGAGGAGCAGGGGCTCCTCGTCTAACTGGAAGGAGTTCAGCTGCCTTGTGGCTGCAGAGTGCTGGTGCCGAAGGCTTGGGTTTACCTGGTGACAGGCAGGGGCAGCATGCCTTGGAGCTAGACATGGTGGCCAGGAAAGCCACCTGGACCGACCATGCAGTGCAACCCCAGAACGCGGCATGTGGGGGCGACGGACAGCCCGGGCTCTGTGCGGCAGGGAGCATGGCTTGGAGGACTTCATGGTGCCCTGGGAGGGGCCGAAGCGCCGTGCTGAGCGTGGGCGCAGCATTGGTCGTGGGTCTATGTTCTGAACATGTAAGCAGCCGGTCTTCTTTTGGACATCTTCATTTATAAACTTTGCTTGTTTGACTTCGTTTTCATTAATTTAGCAGATAATGTCCTGAGCTGGGCAGTGTGCCAGGGCCGTGCCGGGCCTGGTCCCCACCCACCAGGCAAAAGCTGCGCAACCTCGGCCCCCTAGGCTCTGCCTTGTGCACGTGGGTGCTTAGGACTAAGACAGTATACTTTCTTTTTTCAACCTGAGTTTTTCCCAAAACTGTTTGTTTTGAGGTTTAGTTTCTGGTAAGTATGGGACCAGGGGCAGGGCCGTGCACCTGAGTGGTGGCTCTGAGTCTCCCTCTGGTGGTCCTGGGGAGGAGGGGCTGGCTTCTTCCCTATTTCCCGTTGGACCCCCAACCGCAGCCCCTGCCTCTCTCTGCCAAACACATTGTTTAGAAGGTGCTTCTGGAAGGGGCAATCCTGTGCACCCTTTTGTTTTGGGTCACAAAGGGCAGAGAGGCCTGCTGCCCACGCAGTTGGAACGCCGCGGCAGGTGGCAGCAGCCCCAGGTCCCGGGCAGGGCGGCTGTAATCGGTGGGGGGTGGCGACTGCCTGGCGTCGCTGCTCTTCAGGAGACGAGCGCTGCTCCTTGAGCCACACTGCGCACGGCGTTGTGATTTTGACCGTGGCTCTTTTTCCTAGTGACACGAAGGGAGGGATGCCTGGTGTTGGTGGATTTATGCCCTTCGGATTCTCTGGCGTCCTGTCAGGGGCAGCGACTTGCTTCTACGCCTTCGTGGGCTTTGACTGCATCGCCACCACAGGTGCGTTCGCCCGCTGCCCTCCGCGGGCCTCCTGCTCGCCAGCACACGGCCGCGACGCTGCGCGGGGCTCGCCGCTTCCCTTCCTGCCGCCGCGCTCCTGCACGGGAGTGACGCGTGTCTCTGCAGCTTCCTGCTAATCCCCGACACCTCCCCCCTCGTCACCTCCCCGAGTGGCAGTGCCTGGCAGGAAACTGCATCAGGAACGTGACTAATGGTCCTGCTGTTAGAATGGGGTAATGGCTGTGTAGCTGCAGCCTGATTTTCTATCTGCATCATCCGGGAGAAATGAGGCCATTAAAAATATTGTCATCCTGGTGGACTGAGCCGGCCAGGCTCCGCTGGGCCTGGGCCCCCCAGGTTTTCTCGGCCAAGGGAAACAAGTCTCTTCCTTGGCTGAACCGGGATGTGCAGGCCGAGAACACCATGGGGGCCGTGGGCCGTCTGGCAGCTGAGTAGTGCCCCCGTTCCCAGAACCCCCGAGGCCCCTGTCCCGTAGGGTCGAGCGCTGCGGGGTCCTGTGTACCTGTGGCGTGCGTGGGCTCCCTGGCCGCCCGCCCTGCTCAGGCTCAGCCCCGCTGCCCCTAGGCGAGGAGGTCAAGAACCCGCAGAAGGCCATCCCTGTGGGCATCGTTGCCTCCCTCCTCATCTGCTTCGTCGCCTACTTCGGGGTGTCGGCCGCCCTCACGCTCATGATGCCGTACTTCTGCCTGGACAAGGACAGCCCCCTGCCCGACGCCTTCAAGCACGTGGGCTGGGAAGGCGCCAAGTACGCGGTGGCCGTGGGCTCCCTCTGCGCGCTTTCCACCAGGTGAGAGGGGCTTTCTCCCCCGGGGGTCCGGCAGTCGGGAGGGAGGGAGGCTTCGGCAGGCCGGGTGAGGCCCGTGGGACACGGGTCGGCTGCTAATGCCCCTCTTCCCTTGAGACAGAGCCAGCGCCCCAGCCCCGGTGGTGGCTTCGCCCCTTGTTGCTGTTAATCGTCCCAAGAGTTGTTTGTGTTTCTGACATTTTCCTCCAGAAAAACTGAGGGCGACCTCTCGGCATCTCAGTATCATCTGCTCAGTGAGGCTCTGGCCCTCTGTCCCTAACATTGGCTGCGGGACCAGCCCCGTCTTTGAGCCCCATATTTTGGCCCTTAGTTTGGCAGTCACGCTGGGGATCCTTAGGAAAAGGGCTTGAGCGCCTTGTGATGAGAAGCATTTTTGCCCCGGTGTCTCCCACCAGCCCGCGTCAGTGGGAACTGTTCGCTAAATGCTCATTCACCCCAGAGAAGTCCTTGTGATACTGTGTCTTCTGTGCGGCACAGCGAGAAACGATTGTAGGAGGAGATGCGCTTTCCCTTCCATACAGACTACGACTGGGTTTTGTCTCAGTTTATGCTGGGCGATCCCCGTTCTTTACCACGGTCCATACTGACAGCGCGTGGTTTTTCTGGGGTTGATTTACTACATGTCGGGTCTTCTAGCTATGGTCCTCCCAGTGTGGGAGGATTGCAGTTCTTGGCAAGAAATTGGGGCTCCCTGTCCTCCGTGGTAAGCTGTGCGTGGTCGTACATGGTGCCCGTGTCCCTGATGAGCCAGTTTTGCTCACACGTTTTGCCTTGTCCCACCAATCTAGTCTTTTAGGCTCCATGTTTCCTATGCCTCGAGTTATCTACGCCATGGCTGAAGATGGGCTGCTGTTTAAATTTTTGGCCAAAATCAACGATAGGACCAAAACACCAATAATCGCCACGTTAACCTCCGGTGCCATCGCTGGTAAGTGCGGGCGTGCCAGCATTTTCACAGTTGAGTTATTATTCCCTAGGGAGACATCCCAAATTGTACTGGTCTGTGAGAAATTTTAACTGGTCTTTTTAACACACTTGGAAACTGGTTCGCTGAAAGACACCTGTCCTTTTGACCAAAGGCAGAGGCCAGTTTGGCAGAGGATGTGATGGAATTCTCGAGAGTTGAACTTTTCTGTTATCCACTCCCTGGGCAGAGCGTGGCACACCCTGTTCCTGCAGAGCCATTTGTCCATCCCCCTCTCGGAGCCCATCCCTGCGCAGACCTTGGCAGCTCACTCCTTGCATGGTGCACACCAAGGGGGACTTCTTGTTAGTACCTGGAAATTCAGTGTCTGTGCATCTTAGCACATGAATTCTCTGGAAAACAAGTATCCCTGACAATCAGCATTTTCTAAAGTGTTCCCCCTATTCCCCGGGGATATCGAGGGTGTTGCTGATGAAGCCGTCTGCCTGCGTTCATACACGGTGGCAGACCCAGAGGAGGTCCATCTTCTGCGATCAGGTGCATCACCGAGAGGACAATTTAGATGCATTTGTTTTATGCATTTCTTCCTTTCTCGGTTGCGTATTATAGCCCGAGAGGCAGGTGTCATCCTACTGTTCAGACGGAGCAGCGCAGGCCCCCGTGAAGCGAGGGTGCCCACCCGCCAGGATAGGGCTGGCTTTTGACTCCTGGTTTGTTTCTTATGCCAGAGTGGCCGAGTTCCTCCCAGGGTCTGAGCAGAGTGGTGGATCTTTTTGGCAAGTTAGGGCACATGCCACCGGTCACACTTCGCACCACGGCAACTTGTCCGGTGGCCACTGGTGAGACACTCGACCATCTGAAGTGAATGAATCGCTCACTGGGTTTTGTTGGTATTTATGCCCTTAGCAAAGTGCGCTTACTTCTTTGGACTAATATGATATAATGAAAGAAAGCTGTTTTTTAACTATTGAATAAATTTTTCGTGTGATTTTAGCTCTTGAGAGTGATGGCAGTGGCCAGGTTGAGGGGTACCCTATGTGGCCAGAATAGTTAAGGGATTAAGGAACTGGAAATAGTAAATGTCTTTAAGCATTCACATGCAATTCAATTGTGTTAAAGGCAGGCCCTCAATTTCCTTCCCGTGCCGATAAAGGCCATCAAACCACGATCTTTCAAGTGACTGTGAAGTTCGTGCCATTCGTCGCCAAGTCAAGGATTGACTCTTGTTTTAATTTGGTAGGAGCAGTAAATAAGTACTCAGTTTTCTAAAATCACCTCACATGGAAGAAATTTGTCTCCAGTTTTTCCTTGAGTAGGAACGTAGGCATTTGTGGCATGCACAGTTGGATACTCTTTTAATTACCAGGAGGTCCTCATTGCTCTTAATCCTGTTATTTATCCTCAATTTAAATGTATTTCAGTTGCAGTGATCTAGACAGGCTTGGGAGATATTTGTGGAAAAATAATGGTTTTGTATTTATGTTTTAACTTGTGTTGATTGCATGTGATTTGAAAATATCCCAAAGTAGATCTAGCCCCGTTGTTTTTTAAAAGGGAAAACTTGACATACACACCCACATAAATAGACACACATACTCTCAACAAAACTTACGAAGGATTTTCGAATAAGCATGCATGTTTTAATTCATTTTAAAGGCAGGGGCATGGTGAAGAGGCTAATACTGTTGGGGGACGACTCTTCAGATTTCTTCTGTGTGAAGTGACTTCACATGTGAGGAGCAGCTCTGTTTTCCCTGCTTACCCGCCTGGGTCAGAGCCCCTGGGAGTCCTCCCAGAGCACAGATTTGCCCTTCTCTGCCACCCAGCTCTGTCGTCTGTGTTATGGGAGGGTCCTCAGAGAGGCTCGGGACTGTGGTCCGTTCTGCTCAATGGTGACTACCTAGGACCCAGTGACTGGCACAGTCTGCATCAGTGCTGGATGGAAGGATGGAAGATGTGCGGAGGGATGAAATGGATGATGATGGAAAGATGGATGATGGATGGATAGATGGGATGGATGAAAGGGATGGATGGATGGGTGGTAGATGGTGAATTGGATGAGATTGATGGAAGATGGATGGATAGATGGGATGGATCAGACGGATAGATGATGGATGATGGATTGGATGGGACTGATGGAAGATGGATGATGACTATATGGATGGATGGAAGATGGATGATGGATGGATAGATGGGATGGATGGATGGGTGGGTGGTAGATGATGAATGGATTGATGGAAGATGGATGGATAGCTGGGATGGATGGATGGATGGTAGATGATGGATGGATTGATGGAAGATGGATGGACAGACAGATGGGATGGATGGATGGATAGATGATGGATTGGATGGGATTAAGGAAGATGGATGATGAATATATGGATGGATGGTGGAAGATGGATGATGGATGGATGCACTGGGCTGTCTGCGAGTCAGCATGGTGTAGAGGAAGACACACCGGACTCAGAGTCACAAGAACCTAATTCACATCCTGGCTCCTCTACATAGGAGCTGTGTGACCTTAGGTAAGTCTCCTAACCCGTGTGGACTTCAGTTTTTCCATCTGAGGTATAGATAGGGGTTACAAAGTTGCCACAAGGATCAAACAAGAATGAAAGTACTCTCTAAACAAATGTTAGTGAGTATTACTGTCTGTTGAGGACTGCGTGTGATTTAATCATGAGCTTGTCTTCGCTCGGAGCCAGTCTTTCCATGGCAAGGCCAGGGGTGGGGGTAAGAGCAGTGCCCTTTGCATGCCCTGCTCCACGGGTGGGTGGTGGGCCTGGCCGTCGGTGTGTGCAGAGGGCCATCCATGCATCCTGACATCTGTCTCTTCCCAGCTGTGATGGCCTTCCTCTTTGACCTGAAGGACTTGGTGGACCTCATGTCCATTGGCACTCTCCTGGCCTACTCTTTGGTGGCTGCCTGCGTGTTGGTCTTACGGTATGTATGGTGATGCACTTGGTAACCTTTAACAGTTGACATTGTTTATAAGGTGTAACTTTCAAGTGGGTGATTGCTCCATCCAGGCTGCGGAAGAGAAGATGGGGTCTGGGTTGAGCGCCTAGTTGGGAGACGTCCTTGAAGGGTTAGGGGTGGCCCTTACCTCCCTCTGTCATGGGCCCTCATTTTTCTGGCCAGATGTTGGGAGGATAGAGACAGGTTCTCAGCCCAACTATTGGGTCTGGATCCTGGGATCAAAGTTTTTGAAGGCTTACGGTAATGATGGCATCGTGGTCTGGGTTCTTAGGATGGAGGGGACTGGGGCTGCCCCTGATAGGAACTGGGAGACTCCAGGACCTGTGGAACTTGGATCAGTGTGATGCTTCTGCAGCCTTGCTGCACCATGGCTGGAGGAGTGAGTCCCATTGTATGGTGTGGAGCGGCCCCCGCTGACCAGGTTCTGGCTGTTTTAGTCTCGTGTGGGCTGGGCACGCCCCGCGGACAGTCGCAGTAATGCAGCTCTGGGCCCAGGCAGGTGTCCCGGTGTTCTGTCCTGCCCCAGTGCTGCTCCCGAAGCACATCCCTGGATTCCAGTGTCCTTTGCGATGGGCGGAGAGGGCTCTGCTTTCAGGGGTGGCTGGGGCAGCATGCGTCATGAGAACACGTGCTCATGGAGACGTCAGCGTTGGTCTCCTACGAGAGCCGCCTCTTTTCTTTCCAGGCATTTGCACTTGCAAGGTCATCGATTCCATTCTGAATGTGCTCAGCAGCTAATTTACATAAAACCTGGATTAATACTTAGTAGTGGCTGTGCAGAATCAGCTAAAATGAGTGTGTGGACCCCTTGTTCCTCCCCAGGGGCTCAATACTAGAATACCCTCTGAGGCCACTTACTTTCTTAATGGACCAAGTGGTGCTGCACAAGCAAATCAGTGTAAAAATGGTTAAATGTCGTTATGCTCACTCTTAGAAGTGATCATATGCAAAATATTTCACCAAGCACTCTGTTTTCAGAGCTGCTGGAAAAGATTTGCACTCTGCTTGTTTTGGGTGGGAAGATAAGGCGCCTCGTGGAGAACGGGGGCTTCGTGTGCAGGTAGCCCTGTCTTGGCAGTTGCACCGCGGGCTCGGTCCTTCACCCAGCTATACAGTTATTTACTCTGAGGCACTTGGAGTTTTAAAATAAACTGATCCAATTAAGTCACACAAACAGCATTTCTCAGATCCATCAGCCCGCAGGCGCCTTTCCCTGGCTGTCCGTGCCATGCAGCATCGAGTATTATTGCTTTCTATTTCTGGCCTTCCTTTTAGCTCCCCACAGCCTGCGTTTTGTGGGAAGAGGCCTCGTATCTTTCCCAGAGTGGGAGAAGCGCTCCCGGGGCATTCCCCTGGGCTGTCCCACCGTGGAGGTCACGTTCCCCCAAAACAGAGTCACCAAGGGGGTTGTTGCTGGAAGCAGGAGACCCGGGTCTCTGCTCCCGTCTCTGCGTCGCGAGCAGGGGCGCCACTCTGGCCACCTGCTTCCCCTCCTGTGCCCTGTGTTCCGGCACCTTCCCTGTGAGGGCGTATTAAGAACTTGAGCTGATTCATGCCCTGCTTAAAGGTGAGTACGGTGGTCACGCGGCACGTTTCTCTGCAGGTACCAGCCGGAGCAGCCTAACCTGGTGTACCAGATGGCCAGAACGTCCGACGAGCTGGACCAGGTAGAGCAGAGCGAGCTGGGCAGCACCAACGACTCCCAGACGGGCTTCTTGCCGGAAGCGGAGATGTTTTCTTTGAAAGCCATACTCTCACCCAAAAACACGGAGCCTTCCAAACTCTCTGGGCTGATTGTGAACATTTCAACCAGCGTCATAGGTAAGAGCTTGCCCTTCCCCTTGTGGCATCTGGGGTCTTTCCTATTGGTGTGGCGCGGGGCCGAGGCAGCGGGCGTGGGGGCGGGAAGGCGCCGGACATGCACATCTGTCTTGTCACCGGACTGCGACGTGGTTGTTCTGTCCCAGCTGCAGCTGATTCCTTCAGAAGTGGAGCTTCCCTCCCCATGGGATCTGAGGGGAACTGGGGATACTGTGGGAACTTGAGAGACGGTTGGGTTGCACCCCTCTCTCCTGTCCCTTTTAGCCACTCTTATCATCATCTTCTGCGTCGTGGCCGTGCTCGGGAAGGAGGCTCTGACCCAAGGGGAGCTGTGGGCAATCTTCGTGCTCACGGGATCCGTCCTCCTCTCCATCTTGGTCACCGGCATCATCTGGAGGCAGCCTGAGAGCAAGACCAAGCTCTCGTTCAAGGTGAGCGTTCAAGGAGGGGCCCGGCCAGGCCTGGGTGCCAGCCAGCCTCGAGGGGCATGCGGGGCAGGAGCCCTAGGGCGCAGGCAGTGCTGCCGAGAGAGGTCCGGCCCCAGGTGGCAGGTGCACCTGTCCACGGTGGCTTCTCTTAAATGTCTGTCCAGGCAAAGTCATATGTCATTCCCAAGCCTTGGAGATGAGCGAGGCATCTGAATTTTTGATTGTACAAATAATAAAATAGTCAGACCTTAGAGATGAAGTGGAAGTCCCCCTTCTAGTCTCTTAATAGAGAACAACGTGACAGGAGAATTAGGATGGCGCTCACCTTCACGTTTCATGGCTTAGAACCAAATTCCCATGTGTTGGGATCTGCCCATGTGTGTTGGGGTGTGGGGTGGAGGTTGGCACTCAACTTCCTCTTCCCCACCCTTCCCTGACAGCCCCCGAGACTCTCAGGTACACCGTCCTTCGTTAGGGAGTTCTGCTGAGTGATTCAAACAGGCGCCGTCACCGAGCCTGCCACCGGCAGGTCTGACGCCGCCTCGTGTCTCTGCAGGTGCCCTTCCTGCCGGTGCTGCCCATCCTGAGCATCTTCGTGAACGTCTATCTCATGATGCAGCTGGACCGGGGCACCTGGGTGCGGTTTGCTGTGTGGATGCTCGTGGGTATGTCATGCCGAAACTAGTGCGTCCAGGGTCCTGGCTCCTCTCGGGGCTTTCCCAGTCCCCAGCTTGGCTGGACGATCAGTGTCGTGGAGTCTGCCTCCGGTCAGATTCCGTAACACGGCGAGGCATGTAGTCAGCAGTTCTCTCTAAAACAATATGGAGTTCCTGGTAGGTTGTGGCTCCTCCCTTCCCTTTTAGATACTTTTTGATTTCATTGCCTCTTCCTAAGCTGGCTATCCTGTCGGGAATAACCTCCTACGTTCTGAGGGCCAGTGACATAGAGAAGACGGGTAGCAGGGGCAGTCCAGACAGCCTGGGGCCTCTAGCACCTGCTGGAAGTCCCACCCCAGGAGGGGCTAGCGTGACTTCCCAGGACTCTTGGGGCCTCAGAGGTGGTCAGGGAATTGGGCTGAAGGGCCCAATGCCCTCCTGTGGCCCCCGGCCCAGCCTCCCTGTGTGCTAAGGAAATGCCTCGGCGTGAGCCTGTCCAGAAGGACGCGAGGCTTTGCCAGATGTGGAAGCAGACAGTGACCTTTGCCGACTCTATTTGAAGAGTCGTGTGGTTTCTCCAGATGTGGAAAGTCAGCCGGGCGGGCCGCTGGCGGCGGGCTCGTGCCTGTGCAAGAGGCTTTTCTGTGGGGCCACAAGCCCTGGGGCGGCCTCTGTCTGTCCCCCTGGCCTGGCCCACGCCACTCACGCCCCGTCTCTCTGCTGCTGGCCCGCAGGCTTTGGCATCTACTTTGGCTACGGTCTGTGGCACAGCGAGGAGGCGTCCCTGGCTGCCGACCAGGCAAGGACTCCTGACGGCAATTTGGACCAGTGCAAGTGACGCGCAGCCCTGCCCCCTGCAGGGGGCAGCAGCCCTGAGGGACACCCCAGGAGACAGGGAGGCACCCCGCCCTCCCCACCAGTGTAACCGGAACCACCCTCACCCACGACGCCCCCAACGTAGCCAAAGGTGCGATTACTTGAAGCGCAACCACAGCCCGCAGCTCGCGTGTCCTGCCCCGACCCGGCTCTGCGGCCCCGGTCGCCTCCAGACAGCCCTCTGGCCGGGGCCACCTGGCTGTGGCTGGCCACCGTGTCTCCTCCCTTCTCTCTGAACGAGCTCTTCTCCTCGTCAGTTCAGCACCCTGCTGCCTCGCTCGACAGGCAGGACAGAGGTCACCTTCTCTGCTTATCTTGGGAACCAGGGCTCTCCCCACCCACCCCACTCCCCTGCCCTAAGGACTCTTCTGGATGGAAAATGTGCATACTCCGAACTCCCAGTAGCCAGCTCCCCTTCGGTCCCCACGGTAGCCATAGACGAGAGAGAGGCAGTACCACAAAACGGTGTCCCCAGCAGCCCCACCCCAGAGCCAAAGGACAGCTGTGTGCTTAAAAAGGAACAACAGAATCATTTCCTTCTCCCGCTCCTGCCTGAGTTGCTTCCAGGTGGTGCCCTTAAGGTTGGACCCGTCCACCACCGGCCCTTCTGGGTATGGTTTCGCTCTGACGCCCGGGCAGGTGGTTCCTTTCAGACAGGGAAGCAGGGGTCGCTCCTGGTGGGAACCAAGGCCTTAGGGTCAGGCGGGCTGGCTCCACTCACGCACATGCATAAACCCGGGGTCCTGCCGCCCACGGCCGTCGGGCCCGGGCCGGTCCTTGCTGCCTCTGCTGCTTTCACTGCTACCTGTGCTCCCCATAACTGGAACATGAGACTCTGTGTAGGACCGGCCTCAGATTGGCGGAGTTTAGAACTGTTTCCTGTGGGTCTTTGCCGTTCGCTGAATCTCGCCCTCCCTCGCCTGCGAGTCAGGCTCCTGTAAGGGTCTCAAGGCAGGGGGCAGCTTGGTCCAGGGTCATGGCTCGTCTGCGTCGCGATGCTGCTGGCCTCTGTCTTGATACGATGAAACTGAAACCAGTCCACAGTTGATGAGATTGTGAATCACTCCACCAAACTAAGTTGGGGCTTGACATGAGCTTGGAAGACGGCCAGATAATTACTCCGTGCTACCGGCGCATCACTTGGGGTGTATGGTCCACACGTGAGATGGTTTTCGGTCACAGTGCTGTCCCTCTCCTGTCTCTGTCATCCAAACACTGTGGCTTTGCATCTGCAGAGGGACTCTGGCCCTGCCCTGGGCCTCCTGCCTCCCTGAGTCGGAGCACATGGGTGCGGCTGCGACTCCAGCCTGCAGCTCCCTGTCTGCAGAGGGGCCCTGGGCCTCATCTCTAGCCCGGGCGAGGCCGCAGCAAACGCCATCCCACACACTCCTCATGGGCTGCAGGCAGAGGAGCAAGAGTGCTGATGGGTCTTACTTCCCTCCTAGCATAGCTCGGGAGACACAAAGCCCCGGTTCTGAAGGGAGGAGAAGGGAGGTTGGCACCGTGGGAAAGGTAAATGCTGCTTCCGGACTTAGCTGCCTGTTTCTTTCCAATCTGGCCTTTGACACAAATCTGGTAGAAAGAAGCCTGATAAATTAACGGCACTTGACTTTTCCCCCTCTGCCCCAGGAGGTCCTTGGAGAGAAATGCGAGCGTTGGTGGCACAGCCAGTGGAGGGCGGGTGGGCGGCCCAGGGCTTGGCCTTCACGCCAGGCCTCCGTCACTTTGCAGAATCTTCATCCTAAATCTCATCTGTGAACGTTCCAGGGGGAGTATCGTAAGGGCCCAAAGCGTAGATTTCCAAAGAAAGGTATTTACATTTATGTAGATTGGTGCTGTAAAATATTTTGGTAAATATTAACTTATTTTGTCGGGGTTTAGGTTATCTGTTGTGTTCTTAAGTCCTAGTAGCTATTTGTTTGCTTGATTTGTTTTTTTTTTTCCTTTTTTAAAATTTTTTTCCTGTTATTTTCTACATAGGCAAAGGCAACTTGAGAAAAAGAGGGAGTCCAAGAGAGGCGGTGGGGAGAGAGAACTTTTATTTTTTTTTTTAACTTTAGTTTCTCCCTCGGGCTATTTTCATGCAAGACGGCACCCAGTAGACTGTGTTTACAGCTGACACTGCAGCTGCCTGCGCAGCGTCCTGCAGGCTGCGAAGGTGTGTTTCACTCCACAGAGCTGGTCACGGGAACGTGCCGGCGCTGGGGTCTGTGCCCCTTCCTCACTCAGGGCCTGTGACACGACGCAGGAGCACGCGCAGGCTCGGCCAGGGTGGCACGCTCCGGCACCCTCCCTCGTCAGAGGAAGGGCTTCCTAGTGAGGAAAGGACACGGAGGGTGACCTGCATGAGTAGTCCACTGGTCACTGTGCTTTTACCAAGAGTAGTTCTGTGCGGTTGCCAGAGGTTTTCCCTTCTGCGTGTGAGGGCAGTGACGTAAGTAATGGTGTTTGGGATCAGCCTCACCATTCTAATAGACTTTTCCTTATCACATCCCTCCTTCCTTCCCCTGAAATAAAAACACACACACACAGGCGGGGGGGAAAAAAAAACACTGATAGTTTTACATCTCTCAGTTCCCCTGCACAAACAGGAACACCCCTCTCAGTTTCATAGCTGGCCAGTACTCCTGCGTAGTCAGAACTTCCACGTTACCAGGGACTCACAGCCACAGGAATGTTGTGTCCACTTTTATCTGTGCACCAGCCCTGGGCGCCCACGTCGGAAATTCCATTTGTGACAAGTGAGCGTCTGTGCCTGCATCCTGTCCCCCCACGCCCACCCTGTAGCACCTCTGCTGGAGCGTGGGGGCGAAGGGGGTCTCGAGGGAAGCCGCGGCCCCGCTGGGAGGTGGCACGTGAGCTGGCTTACAGGAGGGCAGCCCTGCTGTGGGGAGGGGAACCGTCGGGGGAGGCTGGGCCTCCGGACACCCCCACCCCATTCGTCCGTCACCCCTGCTCACTGTCCCTCAGCCGGCCTTGGTGTTGGGTTTGCTTTTCCAGCCCAAGAGGGAGGAATGACAGACTCATTTTTCCTAGGCAGTTTCAGAAAGATTGCTTAACTTACACTATTGTCAGAGTTGCTCAGATCTTCCCCCACTGTCGGTCTTGTTTTTGCAGCAGTAAGGGCTCTCTTTCCATCAAGACTCTTATCTCTCTCAGGCGGGCCGCCCGGGTGCCAATGCTGTGTCTGGGCACCATGGGCCACCCCGGCCTCTGTGTGGCGCGCCGGTCGGGCCGGGCTGCAAGTCTGGAGGCAGCTGCAGGACGGCGGGGCCCCGGGCCCCTTCCCTGCCCCTGCAGCCAAGGCCCTGACACCCTCCCTCCTGCACCTTCAGCACAGCTCGAGTGCTCACCTGGAGGAAGGCCAGACCCACCCACCCTTGACCCTGGCATTGGCTGCGCTTACTGAGTGGGGCTGGGAGACGGGGAGAGACATGGGTGTGCCAGCTCTTCTGCTCCACCGCCTGTTGAGCAGGCATTCTGAGTGCGTGGTGTTTGCAGTCCCACGTGGTGTGTGGCCTCCAGCCTGACCCTGGGTGGAGACTGGAGCCAGAGCTGGGAGTCCGGGTGGAGGCCCCCCAGCCCCCTGCTAGTCTCGAGGGTGAGGTCCTGGGCACTGCCTGACACACAGGGCCTCCCCGCTAGAGAAACCCTGCCTGGCCCCATGCCAGGGCCCATCTTTTCTGATCCAAACATCCCATTTTTACGCAGACACCTTTCTTTTCAGTATGAGCTGACAGTTCTGTTGGCACCCAAGAACACACACCATGAAGACAGAGTGCGGGGCCTCTGTGCCAGGGCCCCAGCACCACTGTGTTCTAGGGTGGACGAGAGACATGTTTGTGTCCATGTGCCTGGGTCTCCTGATCGAGCTCCCCAGGCTGGGAAAGTTGCTGGACGGAGGGGGCCTGATAATGTTTGCATGTAGACCTGTTCCAGAGTGCAGCTTCAGATGGAAGTGAGTACATGTTACATATAATTTTGTTATATATAATTTAAAATACAGGGTGTCCCAAAAGTCACCCTACACAGGGAAAATGGGCAATTACAGCTAAATGTACCTTTACTTACAAAATCTTCATTACAAAATTTTACATGTTTTTTCCTTTGTATGGAGACTGTATAAGTTTTCCTTTGTATAGACACAAAAAAAAATTTGTAAAATTCATTGCAAAATTTTACTAAATTTTTCCTTTGTATGGAGACTACACAGTTTTTTCTTTGCATGGAGACAAAATAGCTTGTAAAGTTTTGTAATGAGTATCTTGTAAATGAAGGTACAGTGAGCTACAATTTCCCCCTTTCCCTATGTGTGGCGACTTTTGAGACATCCGCATATCTGTTTGCCATCATCCTGAGAGGGTTACGTGGGAGGCTCCTAGACAGCAAGATGTACGTTTTGTCAGGCTCTTGTGGACTTTTTTGGGTAACGAAATGCTCCACTGACCCAGTGGTGCAAGAAGCTACACTCCATACCACATCCCAGTTATGACGCGTGGGGGGTTTTCAAGGCAAAATGTTTCAGCTGCCTTCACCCTAACCCAGAGTCTCTGCCCCTTGCCCGCCGAGCCGCAGGGCTCTCGCCGCAGAGGGCCCGCCTGTGCCAAGAGTCTCAGGGCACAGTTTCCCGGGAGCCCTCCCGGATCATCCCATAAACGTGTTGAGCTGCCGGCTGGAAGGATACTCACATGAGATGAAATCCCCTGGCCAAGCTTAAAGAGAAGTCCACGCATATTTTCTCAGGGTATTAGAGTGTCCAGCAGGTCAGGAAGCAGGGCTGGGAAGATACATTCAGACTTTGTTAACTTATTAACAAGGTGTATGATTTCATGTTTCTCGATGACAGACTTTTAAGTTTGGGACTTATTTTCCCATTTGAGAAGTTGTAATATATATTTAAGATAAGTTTCCTGCTTACGTTGTGCCTTTCAGCTTCAAAGGGTTTTAAGGAGCACAAAGGAGAGTGATGCTAATGAGGGTTGGTTTATTATCAAACCTGGATAGCTGTGGTTTCTCCAGTCAATTTTCTTCTTCTACTGAACCATGGAGCCATTATTAAAAAGAGTTGTGTGTTTTTTATTATGTAAATTGTATGATTTTTTTTGCTTGTTTGATGTTCTATTTTTCTAACAGTTTTCTTCTAGTTTCTTATAATTGTGATACTAGATTTAGCTTCCGATGCTAACTCCAAATCAGGCTGGTCTCTGCTGGGTCTCCTGTTTTTATTTTATTTTAAGGACACGTGTAGGTGTCGTCTGTCGCCTCTCAAAAAATGTGAAATCTCCCAGTATCCCCTTTCGCTGACAATGCCGCACACGGACAACCTCCGCCCACACTTGGTGTTGTGGAAACGAACTACTTTGTGGTACACTATCTCCTGCTTCCGCAGATTCTAATAAATGCTGTCTCTGGCTTCCGTGTACGCAGTGTGGTCTCAGGAATCGCCCCGGCTGGGTCCCGCGGGGTCCCAGTGCCCCACGGAGGGTTCCAGATCCTGTGCCGTACTTTGACCGTCTTCCTGCTTCCCCACGGCCCGGCTTCAGTCGTATTTACTTGGTTCCAGCAGCCGTTTGGGAGAATCCTCGTCCCAGCAATTTGAGCCTCAACCAGGGAGTCCCTCGGGCCCGCATTTTGGATCCTGTGATGCCGTCTCCTTGCCACCTTGCACTCTCTCTCCAGACTTGCCTCTGGGACCCCAGAGACTCCCTGCCCGTGGTCAGGCACGTGTGTCCCTGGCAGCAAAGCCCCTCGGTGCACCGACACCTCAGCCTGGCGCTTGCCTTCACATGCTGTCTCCTTAGGGGACGGGGTGCGTGCAGGGCCCGGGGAGGATTGTAGCTCTTAATCACCGCTGGTATCTCACCCCCAGCTCCCTTGAGAAAGGAAGCATTTTTTTGCACAGGAAGCAAATCAGTCAGGTGGACCCTAATTCCCAGACACCAGGAGGTGGCGATTCACAGTGACTATGCTGGAAGGTCCGCTGCCTGGAAGATACGGTTTAACCTTTGAGTTTTGTCGGCCGATGGATAGCGCTGGAGGCGGACACCTCTGTACAGGCAGCTGTACAGAGAGATGGGCAGGCGAGCTGCTCTCTTCCTGGCCCCCAGCATGTTGATGGTCAGGAATGTGAGACAGGATCTACACCTGAGACCACCGTACACATTGTGTTCCTTGGCCACATAGGAAAACCAGACCACTGGGCTTGGGCAGTGTGAAAGCAAGGCTGTGCAGCATGTCTGGGGGACGTGGAGGGGCAACACTTGAGACCCCTCCCAAGTGTTAGCAGCAATCTATTCCCGCTCAATACTCTGTGACACAAGTTCTGCAGATACAAGTTCCAGGGAGGTGGAAACCAGAATCCAGCTATATTGGTTTACAAAATGAGTTGGCTCCAAAACGCACCTGAGTGCCTGGGGGGGGGGTCCCAGAAATGGGAAATAAGCATGGGGCATGCCTTGTTCCCAGGTTTCTGCATGTGTCCAGTAAGAAGGCCACCTCTGGTTGCTTTGGAGGACTTTGGGCCGAGAGCAAGGTGGACCCCAGGGTCCACAGCGCCACGCTGCCACCTAGTGGCTGCTGCCCGGTACAGTACGGGCAGCCCAAAAAGGCCCTGCAACGTTTTCAACAATTGTTTAGAAATCCCCAACTCAGGGCTCCTCAAAGCCCCTCGGAGTGAGTCCAGTCTGGAGGCCCAAGGGGACGTCACCCAGAGCAAGTTTTTCCTGGCATAGTTTGGTTAGGAAACACTTCTGGTAAATCAAAAGCTGCCCCCAAATGGCATTCCCAGTAATGAGGAGACCTAGGGAGCTACGTCCTGGGGTATTGACCCAGCCTTTCGGACTCATCCTTGCAGCCCTGCTCCGCCACCTCACAGACCCGGGCAGGGTTTGGGGCAGTGAGGAAGCTTCGCGCCAACTCTAGGTAATCTCATCTGCCCCTGTTCAAAGGGGAACAGTTTCGTTTTTACCAAATTAAGCCTGTCCACCAAGCCATAAATATAGCCATTAAAAAAAATGCAATGTAAGAAAGAGGTTTTGGAAATAAAACAGGCAGTACCTCTGCTAATGAAAGGAACAGCTCAAGCAAGCTCCTTGGCATTGTGGTGAAGGCAAACACCTAATCCCAGCGGATTTGGAGCTGCGTGGGAAGAAGGAGCCGTGCTAAGCACCCGTGGATGCTTTTAAATTTGACCCCTGGAAACACTGCACGTGCTGAATGCCCACTTGTCCAGGACTGTTCTGCTCCACTAGTGCAGGGGGGTGGGGAGGGCAGAGCCCAATCCCTGCCATGTTAATTTAGATGCAGTCAAGTGAGAAGCCGCTACCCAGAGCCAGCAGCTGGGCCTCGTGGGCTCCCCAGTGGCCTGTGATGTGGGTGCCCGAGAGGGAGGAGGCCCAGGCACCACCCGCACACGCCTGAGGGCCATCCGAGCTTCCAGCTACGGGGCATCCTGACCCTGCCTGGTGCCAGCTCCGGCCTGCATCTTCACGCTGAGGCAGGTGTGCCCAGAGCTTGGCAATCAGGAACTACAGATGTCCTTCTTTGTTTTGTTTTTACGAGGTTTGGGGCAAGAGGTTTTGAGAGAAACAGACTGACTTGATAAAAAAAAAATTCACAAATTTAAGTGAATTGGCTCCCACTGTCTTTTAACGCCAAAACGGTTTTAACAGCATTTGACACAGAGCCTTACCTCCTGGTTACCATGGATGAGATGACAGGGTGCAGTCCCAGAGTCGTCACTCGATGCTCAGCGGCTGGTGCGGCAACAGCTCTGAGAACGTCCTTCCACTCCAGCTGCAAGTGGGGAGCCGTCCACCTGCTTGTCCCACTGTGCTTAGCTCCGTAACTCCCTTCCCAGGGAGACGACCCGCGTCTCCCATGCAGGGAGAGCCGGGCTCGCCAGGGCTGCTTGGCACAGAGGAGGTGACTGAGTGAGTTGACTTCAAAAGTCTCCTCTGCCTACTGCGGATTAGCTGTGGATGGGGAGGCAGTCCTCCGCAGACAGGAGATAGTAGGCTCTAATCTCCATCCCGCACGAGCCAGTGGGCGATTCACCGTTGGCTTCTTTTTTAAGTGGCGGTGCTGGCACCCGCCTTGTTCACCTCACAGGGTGGGAGGATGATGGGAGGTGGCTATTATAAAAGTGGAGGGCACTCAAGACACCCCAGAAGAAACTAACGCATTGGTACATGTTGACTAGTAGGTCGTTAATACATAGGTGGTGGCCATCAATACTCTGGGAAGCAGGGGTGACCTGGGAGGATCCTGGGGTGTCCCCTGTGAGGTCTGAAGTGACTCGTGTGCCATCTACAAAGGGTCTGCTGTTCAGTAATTGTTCATAAAGGACTTGCTGACATCGCCCTACAATAGCTGCCACTCCCACACGTCCTGCAAACCCAGGGGTCTCCTGTGTGGCCCCCAAGCAGTGCCAGGCTCCTGTGGGACATTCCAGGGTCAGGCTGGCCAAACTGGCTGCAGCCCACACCAAAGGCCAGTGGGGTAGAGGAGCAAATACTTGCAGGTTAAAAGGGGGGAATGATCTCTTGTGCCCTCTTCCCAGCCGCCTCCCCTGCCCTGGGCCTGCAGAGCAGAGCACCGAGCTCCCAAGTCCAGGGCATGGGCTGCCAAAGACCTCAGACTGGAAGGGTGGATGCAGGGACTTCAGACCTGCTGAGTCAGCAGAGAGGTCTCTAGGCTTCTCTCAGTGACACTCAGCTGGCTCTGGCACACACAGAAAAGGAACCCAGCCTCCCTTGCCTCCCTGCCTGGGATCCCCAGCCTGAGGGGGACAGGTCTCCAGTTACATCAAGTGGATATCGCAGAAAGTCCCTCAAGTTTATTTTAATAGGCTTTAGAGTTAAACACAAATATGCAACACAGAAACTGTCGGGGCAGGAACAGGAACGTCGTGACCCCATTCAACTAATCATAGAGCGGTCACACCCCCAACCCGTCCTGACATCTAGCCAGACCCTTGCCCCAGCGTGTGACAGGCAAGGGGCAGGAGGCAGGCCACCGATCCATCTCCTAAATGCCACGAAGACACCAGTGACGTCTGGTAGGTCTACCTGAGGCAGGTGGGGAGGCTGCAGCACCTGCACTTGGAGGCATCGCTCTAGCCTGGCAAGTGGCCGGAGGCAGACGTCCCTTGCAGGGAGGCTGCATCCTGATGGTGTGGGGGCAGATCGAGGAGGTGGCACAGTGGCTGTCCCGTGTGTCTCGGGAGCGGTGCCAGCTCAGCGGACGTGGGCCACACGTTGATAGGTATCCACGATGAAGGGCAGAAGCCAGGGCCCTGTTGGCACTTAGCCCCTACCCACGGTCAGGGCTGGCGAGGGCAGTCCACGTAGTGAGGGATTACTTAGTTCTAACACACTATGACTTTGACCACAACAGCCTAACACACTGCACCACATCCTAACGTCACACGGAAGCCGGTATTGCTGTGTAACTACATTCAGCAGGTGCGGTTAGGTAAGCGGGTCCTCATTCGGAGAGCTAAGTTGCAACTGAACTTGTGTTTGTGCAGGGTGTGCCTGCTAAAAGAATAAATAACTGTGCACTCAGTCTGTGAGGCCTGACTCTAACGGAACGCCCAACTCAGCAGCACAGCGGCACGCAGAGCCTCTAAAGGAAAGAGAAATGTTGCTTCACTGTGTACCTGCTGTGTATGTCCCCAGAATGAGCAGGACCCAGGGAGCCCAACTTTCACTCATGCAAGGGACACAGACCACATCTGCCTTCACGTTGGCCACACATGTGCCTAGTAGGCTGGGCCCCAGGTGAGGTGACCCCTGTCACGGGCTGTTGCTTCCCTGCTCCACGGCTCTGGCCCCTGCAGGACTGTGCATGGGACTTCTTGCCTTGGACATGCTCAAAGACATGCCTATGCTCAGGACAATTTTCAGGGGCTTTAGGGAGAAAAATGCAGGGTCTTTGTCACACACAGGAAACAAAGGCATCATTATCATCACCATATCGACTGTTAAAACTACTTCTTCCTTTTGGGTATCATGCTCCTAATCTTCCACGGCACTACATGAATACCTTTCATATTCTAATTCTACCATTTCAGAGACAGATGCCAGTCCAGCGGCTGTGACTCCTGGCTGGCTGTTTTGTTGGGCTCCTCTGTTTGGGAGAACATCCTGGGCCTTGGGTACGGTCACCAGCAGCCTCCGTGTCACTTGATCATCCAGCAGAAAGTACAAATAGGTTTCTGGGAGTTCGTGTGATGATCTAGCACAGCTTAGAACTGGTCCCTCAGGACAGAAAGGTTGGTGTTCTGGAAGCCCCTGCTAGAACCCCTGAGCCATCTCCGTGTGCAGTGAAGGGGTTGATTATAGAACCAAATCGAAGTGGGGGTTGCCTATGAAATGGGGGCCACATTTCAATGAGTTGACCATTTACAGCACATGGAAAGCCGGAGTACACTTTCCCGCTCTGTGCCTGATCAAATATGGACCTATCGGCAGTTTCCTTTACGAGGATGGAACATGAATGGTCTCGGTCATCTCCAAGGTCATCCTCGCTCTCACTGACAGGTTATGCTCTGCCATGTTTTCCCCGAGGGGAAAGCAACAATAGCTTAATGACCGATTCTGAGATGCCATTTAGGAAAAAAGCAAAACTTGTGTTTACAAGACTGTTATAGATGAATCACTGTCATGAGTAACATCTGCAAAACTGCTAAACCCCGTGGGGTTTCCCACTGCTTATCCACTCACGACAGGAGCATTAATACTTAAAACTTGTGAATGGAGTAACAGTGACCTCACACCATGGTGACTAAGAAGCTGATTGTTCCAAAGGCAGTTACCGTTCACAAATCGCTGGTGTTCGTGGTCAAGAGAGTACCACTCGGTGGTGGGTTGAAAGGCGCTTCTTCTCTGTAACTTTTTTTTTTCCTTTTTTCTATTTTGGGTAGAAATATTCCTGGGAAGCTAGATAGAAATGCATTTTCATTTCCCAATAATTCTTAGGCACAAGCTAGAAAACTGCTGACCTCCACTAAAATATGTCAGCACTTCATGTTATAAAAAATGCAATTCAGAACCGCCGCGTGTGCATATACGTATATCTAAATATACACACATCTCGGTGCAGTACACAATGATTATTCAACGTATATTGAAAACTGAGCTATTTGTCACTAACCTGAAATTCTGCAGTGAAAGTTCATTGCTCAAGAACAATTTGAAATGTCTTTCTTTTGGCTCTAACTATGGTAAAACGTTTGCACATCAGACTCTACCATTTACACTTTCCTAAGTGCCGATACCGGGACAGTCTCACACGGGGATCAGGGGAGGACGCTGCCTAGGGTGCGTGACGCAGCTGCCGAGCATGCGCACAGGGCCAGCTCCGGCGGCACCTGGCCGGTGCTCCCTTGAGGTGGACACGCGGGAGACGCTGGAGGCCGGAGCTCCCGGGGGCGGCGTGGCGGCGTGGCGGCGTCATCTGGGCGTCGTGCTGACTCTGGCCGGGGATGAGGGCCCTGAGGAGGATCCACGGTAAACGGGGGACGTGGGGGAGAGTTTAATGGGGCTTGTTGGGTCCCCAGTCTGGAGCTTCCAAAGCAGCTCTTCGTTGGTTCGGCTCAGTCTCTTCTTCTCCTGGGTTTCTTTTTCAACATATTCCTGGAGATTAGCATTTTCCTCCGACAGTTGTCTGCATGGGAGAAACGGTCAAGTAGCAATCACGCTAGCAGACACTTAACTCGAGGCCACGCCAATGGGTGCAGGGCAGAGGGAGAAAGGGACACGTCCCACCCCAGTGGTCAAGGACCTTGGTGGAAACATGATTTCTGCTCGTCCTATGAACACATCTGTTCCCAGAGCCTCTCCGGCCAACACTTAATCAGCTCACAGCCCTCTGCCGCGTCAGGGGAGGCTGGTTGTCCATCAGACAGTGCACAGGAGGGAAGTGGACAGCTGGTGCAGGTGTGCTGTGGGGGCTCAGAGAGGAGATGCCCCCACACCTGTCTGAGCCTGCCGGGAATGTCCCCCCGTCCACCGCACCCAGTGCCCACCGCACCATGGTGCCTGCACATGGTGCCCGAGTGTACATGCATGTGTGTGGCAGTGTGCATGTGAACATGGAGTCCATGAGTGTGTGTGCATCTGTGTGAGTACCATGTGCACATGAGTGTGTGTGCACAGGGTGACGCAACATGGGTGCACCGGGAGCCCAGTTCAGGCGAGTGGGCAAGGGTTCAGGCCTGGGTCTCAGCAGGGTGGTGAAGCCCTCACAGAAGAGACAAGTTACAGCTGGCCGAGGAAGCCAACACCCTGCTGTTATCCAGTCTGAGGAGATGGGAGGGGCCTCCACACCCTGCCTTGGAAGTTGGGGCACCTCAGAGCTGGATCCTGCAGGGACAGGCAGGACCAAGATGGAAACAGTGCATTTCTGGAAGCCTCACTGGTCACTCAGTGGTGGCTCTTTTGCCTGGGAACAGCCAGCTGTCCTTCCTCTCCTAATCTCGTCCAGAAATAAATCCCTTCGCATAGCAGTGCCACGGGGTGCCCCTGCTTCATGCTTCTGCTGATTTCACTGCTTTCTCCTGAGGTGGGGCCCAGTGACACAGCCAGGGCACAGGCCAGGTGTCGCAGGAGAAATGCCAAGAGACCTTGTGGGGCAGACTCACAGCTCAGAGTGAGGCAAGTTGGATGTTGGGACAAAAAGAAGCTCAAGAGCAAAGTCACTCTTGTGTGGGTGATACGTGCTTTGTACGCCAGAGGCCCATCCCACCCACCTGGTGACAACCGTGTTTTGGTCGATCCTTGCTCTGAGGTCTTCATTCTGCTGTTGGAGAACCTGGATCTTTTCTTCCAGGACAATGTTCTTTTCCACCTGTAAAGGATACAGTGTTTATGAGGTTCTCGGCAAGGCGAGATAGGTAATAAACTGGTGCCCTCAGCTCTGAGCTTTGGAGGATTTTCAAGAACAGCATTTTGCAAACTGTAGTTTGCAAAGCATTCGTGGGTTGTAAAATCAGGTTAGAAGGATGTGACCAGCATTTCTTTTTTAAACAAAATAAAACAAAATAGAAAATGCCAGAGTGCACTGTATATAGAAGTGGGTACCGTTATACATGTTTTAGACATATATTTTTATTTTACATATATATGTATATATACACACACACACACACACACACACACACACACATATTTGTATGTGTGTTGCGTTCCTGGGTAAGATGTATTTCTCACAGTGAGTGTCCCCAGGCCCTTGCCATTGTCAGAGATAAGACACGAACACCACCAGGACCTAATTTGATGAGTAGCCCCATGGTTCTTTCCAAAGGGTCAACTACAGTGCAGCAGTGTCCCTGGCCAGCCATGCATATGCTATATGACATTCTGAATTAATGGAGGGATAGAAATATAAATAATGTGAATACACTTTTTCCATTTGAGGCTATGGGCAGCCAGGATCACAAAGCCCAAGACCATCTTGGCACATTACGAGAAACCCCATCATCCCACGCTGTTACTCCCCCACAATTTACGCCTCTCTCTCTGTCAGTGTGTCCCCTAGGGCCTGAGAGCTCGCTAAAGTACAGTTCCATTCTAAGATGAATTTAGAAATAAATTATTTTTTGAAAAGAATGTGGCAAGTTCACCGCTAATGCAGTTAACCTTTAAAGAAAACTGTCACTTGTGCATGAATAGGGCTTAGGAGTCCTCGCCACAGGACTGGCCTCTGTCCCTGAGCTTTGGCAAGGCACCTCACGCAGCCCTCGTCTTTGCTCCCAAGAGGTGGGAAGTGGTCAGACATCTTTTTTTTTGCCTGGAAAAGTTTCTGGAATGAGAAGCCTTGCATGCCTGCAGAAACCCTGGAGTATGGCTGAAAACAGCCAAGTAAACCCAGAGGATTGTGGGGACCCCATTCAGACGGCCCAGCCAGAAGGAGGGGCTTCCTGGTTGCTGTCAGAATGGACGTTGCCCACACTGGGACACAGCAGGGTCAGGCTCTGGCTGTGAGCTCCCTGCCGGCCCTAGCCTCAGCCTGAGCAGGAAGTTCTGGAAGTTCTGCCAAGTGGCCAGCATCACCCAGTCTGCCCCTGCTACCCGATGAGCACCATTCTGCAAGATATGTCTGCAAAAAGGGATCGTTCTAGATAGAGGGGACATGGCAACCAAATGCAAGGGTGGTCCTAGATCAGCCCCTGGTTTGTATATACCAACTGCAAGGGACGTTCCAGAGACAAATGGGGAACTTTAAAAATTAGATGAGATGATCAGTTCCTGAGAAGCCAAGTTAGAGATTTGTTAACTGAAAGACAGTAGGATACAAACCCTTGTACAGTATGTGTTGTGTGTGTGTGTGTGTGTGCATGTGTGGTGTGTGTATGTGTGCGTGAACACATACAGAGAAAAAGTTCTGGAAACTGTAAGAGTGGTTGGAATGTGATGTTTTAATCTTATGTTTATCTTATTTTATAATTTCCTATAATATACATATTTTCCTTTTATGGTACAAAAAAGTTTATTTTAAAAATAACAGTAACAAAGAGGAAAAAATAAGAATCTATCTGAGGCCCTTGGACCAACTTTTACATCAAGATGGCTCTCCTTGGAAGCAGGTTTCTCTGCTGCTCCCTTTGGCCACCTTTCTGGGACTCTAGCCCTGACGGCGCTGGCCTTGCCCCACAGGTCCGGGGTGAGATCCTGGATCTCCGTTCCCGCTAGGGGGCGCCCTTTGCTAGCTCTGCAGGAGCGGGGCTGGTGGGCGGAGGTGGGAGGGTGTCCGTGAGAGCAAGGACTCCGTTATGGACTGAACCCCACATTCCTATGTTGAAAGCTGCTCCCTAATGTGATGATATTAGGACGTGGAGCATTGGGGAGGTGATTTGGTCATGAGGGTGGAGCCCTTATGAATGAGATAAACGCCCTTGCCCCTCTGCCACGGGAGGACTAGGAGCCCCCGGCCAAGGCTCCTGTCCAGCTCGGCCAGTGTTTAGCTCCGCCGGCCCTGTCTCCACGCTGTGAAGTGGCTGCGTAGGGTAGCTGCTCCGTCGGAGCTAGGGGACAGACTCAGGTAAGGGGCTCAGTGCAGCACCTGGCACACCAGTGATGCTGCATCCTGCGTGCTCACACACATGCCTTGGAGAGGAGTGAGGAAGGGGCACATCCCCAGGAAAGCTAGGGCGAAGCCAAGAAGAGGTGGCAGATCGGGAGGGCTCCAGAGTTGGATAGGGTGAGGCCACCTCCGAGACTCCTCAACAGAGCCGCTGGCTTCCTGAGAAGGGCCTTGGGGCTCAACTGTGGAATTTTCTGCCCAGGTGTAAGCCATGGGCAAGGAAGGGGTGCACCTGGCTGAATACCATCAGTGACAATGACAGGGACAACAGCAGGGATGTCACAGATGTTAGTTACACTCCTGAGCAAACAGACCAACTCACCAGCTTCTCCAGCTCAATAATCTTCTTTTCCTGCTGGTGTATTTGCTGATTCTTCATCTCTAATACCTGCTTCAGACTCTTCATGTCTTCTTCCAAGTGCTGATAAGGAGCCAGTGCAATCTATGGGGACAGAGAGCAACATGCTGTCAACTGGCGTTCCCGGCAAAACCCAGTGATAAACCGGGCGCGGTGGCTCACACTTGTAATCCTAGCACTCTGGGAGGCCGAGGCGGGCGGATTACTCAGGGTCAGGAGTTGGAGACCAGCCTGAGCAAGAGCGAGACCCCATCTCTACTAAAAAAAATAGAAAGAAATTAATTGGCCAACTAAAAATATATAGAAAAAATTAGCCGGGCATGGTGGCGCATGCCTGTAGTCCCAGCTACTCGGGAGGCTGAGGCAGGAGGATCGCTTGAG
>CAUYRT010056153.1:0-15571 GCA_963574885.1 Lepilemur ruficaudatus
GAATGTTGCAACGGGAGTACATGTGCCATAGTAAATCATGTGCATATTCAAGGAGGTAAAGGAAGACAAAGGTTATCAAAGGAAAAAATGAGAAGGAATACATGAGTGTTTGGCTACAAAGATCAATAATAAGGGTGACACCCTCCAAGACCAGACAGGCAGAAGCTGGGCAGATGTCCTCGCAAAATATTTTTTGTGTAAGATTGTGATGGCCTTTGTGCAAGGTTGTGGCTTTTGCAGTCTTTTGTGGTAGTTTTTGTTATCAGGCATTCATGCATGAGAACCTTCTCTTCATGACCTTCCTGGTTCTATTTGTAAGATTTTTTTTTAAACTAGTCACTCCATTTTGATTCTGACAACTTTCACAAATCTAACATTTATTGGATATTTATTACATACCAGGTCCTATGTCAAGTGCTTTACATGCATTGTTTCATTTAAACCCAGCAATCATTATGTGTTGTTTTTAAACCTATTTTTCAGATGAAGAAATTGAGATGCTCAAGAGTAAACAAGTAGCAGATAGTGGAGGTGTGTTTGAAACGCGTCTTCCTCCAGGATCTACACTCGCTATGCCTTACAGCCCTCCTCAAGTCTAGCTAAGTGCATCATATGTATTCGTGTCTTGCATTTATGCAGGAACAATTCAATGAAATTCATCAAGTAGACTAAATCCAAAACCAAATAACTTATGGATAGTGCTGTTGGCCAGGAACCAGTGATCAATTTTCAAATACAGATTTTAAACCTTTTAGTACATCTTCAAAGAATGTGTCTGGTTCAAAAAATTGCAAAAGAAAATAAATTAAATACTATAGAAGAAGTGAAATATACTGCCAAATTGTTTCAAAATATTAACACTGCTTAAGGACTTGTCTATAATTTTAATTAATGGAAAATTAGTGTTTTACCACCCTCATGAAACATGTTAAAATATTTAAAGAACACTTTTGAAAGGTGTATCAGAGTTCAATTGTAAATAACAGATTTCACTTTACCTAATTTAAACAGAAAGGTATTTACTAGGAGAAATTGGGGGTTTATAAAATCACTGGAATGGCTGGCAGAAGAGAGATGTGGCCGCAATTTCAGGAACAACTTCCAGAACAACATTACAAAACTGTCCCAATATGGGCACCAGGCTTCTGCCATACTTAGGGAGCTGCAGAGTCAAGAAGCCATCTCTCTCTAGCTGCTGACTCTGCCATGATCTGAATCAGCTAAATGGATGCCCTGCTCCATCTGTCTCATCACCCATGAAATTTAGGGACTGAACGCCTGTACCTCTGCTAAAACTGTCTCAGAAAACTAACACCTGCCAGTGGAAATAACAGAAGGGACAGAAATACAAACTCCACCTCAAAATGTTCACTTTTAACTTCCATATATCCCTAAGATACATCTGTTTTACAGAAACCAGGTTTTATGAATCCAAGCAGTAAGGTCTTCTGGAACATATAGTCTCTAGATTTCTAGTCTCAAGCAGTAAGCTAGTAGGGAGCTGTAGGTGAGTTAAATACACCAATCTGTGATGTCAGTGACAATCAGACACCAAATGATTAGCCAGTCTAGAGCACCCACCCATCTTGCTCAAGCCCTTATGACAGTTCAGGGTAGAGACTCAACTTAAGAGCGGCTCACCCAAAGGTAGGCCAGTGGTCCATGACCTGATGAGAAAACATAACTTGGGACAATCAGATTCTTCTGTTAGGATTTGGAATTGGGACACTGAAAGACTGAGCCAGTGAAGTAAGGGCACGACAGATTTTAGCTCAAGAAGATTGATGGTCAGAATGATGATGGGTCATGTGTCAGCAGACAGCATTATACACGTATTGAGAATATGGAGGTAAATGCCAAAAGACATGACATAAAATGTCACAAGAGGTTGCATCTGAAAAAGGGGTAAGGAATTTCTTTTTTGTTGTTATATATAATCCTTTTAGTACTACTTGAAGTTTTGAACTCTAGGCTTGTATTACTGGGATAAAAATTAAAATGGAAAACTAAACAACAAAACAAATACCTCGGCCAGGCGCAGTGGCTCACGCCTGTAATCCTAGCACTCTGGGGCGAAGGCAGGAGGATCTTTTGAGCTCAGGAGTTCGAGACCAGCCTGAAGCAAGAGTGAGACCCCATCTCTACTATAAATAGAAAGAAATTAATTGGCCAACTAAAAATATATAGAAAAAATTAGCCGGGCATGGTGGCACATGCCTGTAGTCCCAACTACTCAGGAGGCTGAGGCAAGGAGGATTGCTTGAGCCCAGGAGTTTGAGGTTGCTGTGAGCTAGGCTGATGCCACGGCACTCTAGTCTGAGCAACAGAGCAAGACTCTGTCTCAAAAAAAAAAACAAATACCTCAAACTTGGGCCTTTAAGTCAGAACAACAAACCTACATATCACATGACCACTAGCTGAAGAGACGGAGCTCCAGACATTTCTGTCCTTACTTGCCTCACTTCCCACCTAGCCCCTCCACTGCTATAAAACATTTTTTAAATTAAAAAGCAAAACCAGTTTAAGGAAAGCGTTGAATGCCAAGTTAAGGAGTTGATCACTCCAACAACTTTGAGTAAGGAGATAACTTTGAGTAAGGAAATGACTTTAATGTCTGTATTTTAGATAAAGTGCTTATCTATGTAGAGGATAAATTTAATACAGATTGGCTGGTAGCCAGGAGATTGGTTATGAGATTGAAAATAGGACTAAATTGATGGCAATGGCATTGGAGAGAAAAAGCTGGTTAAAGAGATATAACAATGTAGGACTTCTTTGTGGTTGATCAGATATGAGGAACAAGAAAAATAAATTTAGTGAGTATCTCCCACTTTCCCATCTGTCCAGAATCCCTTCCTAAAAGGCACTGTCCCCTGGCCCATTCCATGAGATTCTGGTAGTGAATCAGAGTAAACTCATGTCCTCAAAACTGAAGATGTATCCCAAGTTGGCCACTCAGCATTCTCCTTCCCTGGACAGTGTGTTTAGTTCACAGACATAACCCGAAATGAATGAAAGTTCATTCTGGGAACCTTTCTACCAGTGTTGTTGGGGAAGATGCTCTCTCTCCCCATAAGTTTGGGATGCCAAAGGCCATCACCCTGACATACAGATAGGGCCTATCAAGAAGACAGAAAGTCAAACAGACATCATTTGATTAAACCCATCCACACCTGTACCAATAGGAGCCAGGAAATTAACTTTTTTGCTTATGATTGTTTAAATTGGATTTCTATCATTTGCATAAGAAAGACAACTTATTAATGGGGAGTCAAAGATGTTAATTTACATATCAACAAATATTTACAATGTTCTACCAAATGAACTGTTTACTGTCCAGCATAATGGGACATAAAGAGGAATTCTAAGACATGTCCTATGCACCTGGAGATCTATTCCAGCCTTGTCACTAATTATCAATGTGACATCAAAGTCATGCGATAGCTCTAGGATTCATTCTTCTCTTCTATAAAACTGAGGAAAAGGAGGATTGCATTGTATTATTTTCTAAAGATTTTTCTTCAGCTCTAAAGTTTTTATGATTCTATGCTATGACATAGAAGAATTAGTGAGTCACTGAGGGTTCTAAAATATGGAACACTGGCATGCAAAACCCATGAAAAGAGACTGGAAGCTACCAAGACGATGGTAAAAATTCAGAAGGAACATTTCTTGAGCCTGACCTAGAGAACATGTAAAAGTGACTAAGGGAAGAGGATGAACATAAGAAACATTAGAAGAAAGTAACAATTTGATGCCTGTATATATAAATATGAAGGTGAGTCAAGAGTTACTCCAAGTTTGCTAGTCTGGGATATTAAAAGAACAATAAAATCTTTAACAAAAATGAGGGGTCATTGGGAAAGTACAAGTATTGGGAGAGAATCAGTTATATTTTGAATATGCTGAATCTTAGCTGTTGGTATATATTAAAATAGAAAGTCTACAGACTTGAAAATTTAGAATTAAAGTTCAAGCGAGAGAAAAGTCAGGACTTACATTATATTTTTGAGAATAATTGAACATAGATGGAATAGTGAAGGTCCTGGGAGTGAATAAAAGTTATAATAAAAACTAATAATTGACATGATCTGTTTATTCATAAGCAAAATACGTTCAAATTGTATTTCATAAGCTCAATTTATAAATATAATTAGTGTACTTATAAGTCTCATAATCTTTGTATAAAAATATAGATAATCACTTCTACTTATGTTCTGCTATGGTTTAATTAATTCACAAGCTTAACAGACTAAATATTCCTTAAATATTTAACATCATTTTCATACTCAACTAACCAAATTTTCTGATATTTTAAACTACAATTACAAAGGTAATGTATCTAACATCTAGTCAGTGAAAGCATTCATGCAACTCTTGTAAATCTATTACCAATAAACCAATCATACACGTGGTCATGAAATTCTCTTAAATGTTTCACACATCTTGAGGCTGTCAAAGCACACACCACCACTATAATGATAACTTTCACAGAAATAATGAAACTGTACTAATTTACCATCTTTATATGAAAGGTTACAAATTGTGGCAGACATGGAGATGTGCCACTCAGATACTTCTTCAAGAAAGGACTAGCTGGCCTGCTTGAGGGCAGGTAGCACCATCAGCAGGTGACCTCCAGCTGTCAGCTCTTTCAGGGTCTGCCTCACGAACTTCCCAGGGCAGCCCACATCTACCAACTCAGGGAGGGAGGGAGGAGTATAAACATAGGGGCAAAACATTGTTACCTACAACACTGGCTCCAGAGCTCTGTTTTAACATCTGCTTCTGGAGAATCTAACTGCAACACAAACTAACTCACCCAACCAAGGTGAACAGAATTGCCATCTCAGACCTCTTATAGTGACTGAGACAGAAATTTGGAGTATCAGTTGAAATTCTTGTCACTACTACTTCCAGTGATGATTTGACTTGAGCCACAGGTTAACAAACTGAGTCCTTTTTAATGGCGAGGCGAGGCTTGTTTACCTGCTATATTACTGTAATCTTATTCACAATAGTTTTCCACCTAATATAAATTAAGTTTGCACACAAACACACCTTGTAGTATGCACAACCAGCATTGCACCTAGTCCAGGCTCTGCCACCAATTATTTAATACTTTTTGGAAATTGGGCAAGTTATTTACCTGTGTATGCTCAATTTCCTTATCTGTAAAACAGGGATAATCATCTGATAAATTGTGAATAAGTGAGTTAATGCATTAACAAGTGTATAAAACCTAGACAATGCTATCTATTCAATAAATGCTATTATCATTGTAGCTAGTTCCACTATATGTAGCTAGTTCTACATTGCCTACATATTTTCTTATCTGTCTCATCAACCAACATTCTATAAAAATTTGACAAAGCAATTACAGAAAATGTCCTTATGTTTCATTAATCTTAATTATCAAACTCTTCAGATTTAGCATGTTAAGTCCTAGATTTTAGTTGAACTTGTTTAAACACTATTCTGCCTGTCAGTTTAATGTTTGGGGTTTCCCCAGTTCATGACGATGTGAAGATTATAGACCTGTGAAGATTATATTGGGAGCATATATGTAAAAGATTTTTCTGAAATATAAAACGTGAAAATATGAGATATCATTCCAACGTTGTTCTGAAGCTAGCTAGATAACTCCTGTAATTACAAAATAAAATTCTTTGCTCTTCAAGTAAAACTGCACCTCCCCCCCCCCAAAAAAATGATGTCCACCTTTGTGGTTAAAGTTCAAATGAAACCGATTTAATAGAAATAATTTTAAAATAATAATGCCATATGTACAGCCTATGATAGGGCAAGATGAAGATGATGTAAATGGCTTTAAAACATTTGAGACTAAATGTCTGTCCTAGGAAATCATCTACGCTGTCCTGAAAATTGTGTTATTAAGGGTTTGGCTTCTTTCAACACCTAAGAGATTTGATCACACATTGAAGAAGCATATTTAGTAAAAACAAAAGCTGCCCTTACTTTTGACCTCAGGTCAGGAATTTTCTGTCACAGGTGCAGTGCCTGAGGACACGATCCAATTTTCATTTAGTCACGTCTACGGAGCCTCGAAAGGCCAAAATATTGCAAACAACGGGACCTACTATTTAACGCTACCCGTCCTGTAACAAATCCCCCCTCAAGAAGCGCAACTATTTCAAGGCGCCAATTTGGAAAAACGGACTCCAGGTCTCCACCGACGGACCTCACACAAAATGGAAGTACACGGCCCGCAAGCTTTGGCTGTGCTGTGTTTGAAAATAGGGAAGGGCGCAGAACTACGGCTTAAAATATCGAATCGCTGCAGCAGCAAAATGAGTATTGCAGAGTGGTGGGCGGCTGGGTGCAGGCTGCCAGGCGTTCCTTCAGGGAGGGCGCCGCTGAGAGAGGTGCAAAGACAGAAAGCGGACTTTGGGCTTTGGCGGCGACACCGCGGAGCCGCTGTACCTACCGAGTCGCCCACGGTGGCTCCCCCAGCCCACGGGGGCCCCCCGAGAGGTCTGATGTGGGGTGGGGTAGGGAGAGGGCGTTTTCTTCCCGATTCTAGTAGGAAACCAAGGAAAAGAGGCGGCGGCTGCATAGCCTGGCCTGGGGTGCAGCCTCGGGGAACAAAGAGGTGGTGGAGGCACAGCAGCCGAGGCTTTGCGCGCTCCTCCGGCCGTGCGAACCCACACAAATCATCCCTGCCTGGACAGGGCGCCAGGGCTGACGAAAATGCAGATTCCTGGCTTTCACTCCAGCCCTGCAGGATCATCAGCTGTATGTGGCATCTCCCAAACATCTGCATTCTAAACTAGCCCGGGGCGGAGAGGTTCAGGGAGTTTGAGAACAATCGCCTCACGCCCAGGTTCACCGATGTCACCAATTCAGCTCCACGGCTGCGGCGGGGCCGCGCCTCAACCGAGCTTGGTTCTCTCCTTTGGTCCCGCCCCGCTGCTCAGCGCGGAATGGTGGCGGGGAGCAACTCTGGTGCTGATTGGGCAGCGGCGGAGTCGCTCGAGCAGACTGTAGGGTTCGGGTGCTCCAGAGTGCTAAGTTGATCTGCAGACCAGCGACCGCGCCAGCAGCGAATCGGATCTCTATGGAGGTGGCATAGACGATATCCCTGAGCTGAGAGCATCACCCTGTCCCCGAATCCTTCTTTCCTCTGTTTTGTTTTTCATTCCCTTCCCTTCCCCTCCCCCCTCCAGTCCGCGACGACTGGCTCTTGACCCTGTTCAGGCCTCGGTGAAGGTGAGGAGCAGAGTCGCCACCGCTGCTAAGTGGTGCGCTCTGAAATGGCCGCTGCCTTGAGCTGTCTAAAATGGCGGTCGCAGGCTCAGCTGGGGACCGCGGCGCTGCTGTGCAGCCCAGCCGCGGCGAAGACCGTTCTCTCCATCGCTGATGGAGATGAAATAGAAAGATGGTGTTGGGTGCTGAGACGTTTTCATGTGGTCGTTAGCTGAGGCGGCTGCCCGGGGACGCGAGAGGAGTCCTGCGACAAGGGTGGGCTGCGACAGGAAGCGAGCCCCCAGATGTGGCGGTCTGCGGGCAGCGCACACCTGTGACAAGCAGACGCTGAGGGATAGTTGGCCCGCGCCGCACATCGGGGCAACCGTTTAAAGAAGCATTTAGATGTTGGAAGTGGTGTCGGTACCCGCCTCCAGCCTCGCCTTTAGGGCTGACCAGCACTCCGACCCTGCTCTCCTGCCCCCAAGGGTGTTACTCACGGCTGGAACCGCCTGAGGGTGGAGGTGGTGAAAGGGTTGTGTTACCTGTCAGTTTAACCGGAAGATGAAACAAACAAACTAAAAAAAACCGAGAGTTCCTCCGCCCCCTTTCAGAGAGTGGGATGGAAACTTTACTCAAGGGAGACCAGATTCTTCCTCGAGGAACTGAGAAGCACCTCTGAAGAAGTGGGAATGAGGACCTCCTTTCTGAAAACAAAACTTCCTACTCTCTGTGTCCTTCTCTGGCAGCGAGGGAATGGGATCCTAATTTTTTAGGAGAACCAGCAGCTCCACAAAGTTCTCTTCCAAAATCCAAATCGAGACTGTGATGGAGAATCTGCTACTCTTTTGCTCCCAATATGAAATAGGGCTTTCTGCTGTTGCCAGTATGAGACCCTTAACTTTCTGGCAGGTGTAATCCACTGTTAATCCATTTCACTACAGAGCCCAGCAATTCCTGGTAACCAGATTTTTTCAGTGCTTCAGGAATTAAAAGTATTCAGGAACACAAAAATAATGGCTACACACGTGGTCCGTGTAGTTGAACTTTTTGGGCTCTGTGCTTGGTTTTTTGCTTACAAAGTGTTAAGTCAGCAGATAACTTAACCTTTCTGTGCTTTTTATCTCTAAAGTGAGGTTATTAATGTCCCTCAACTCTGCGGTAGATGAGATGTTCTATATAAGAAAATAAGCACAGTCATTGGCACATAATAAACACTGTTCACTCAAACATTGGTTACCTGAGAAGATTAGTTATTGAGGGGAAAAAAATGGTTAGGGCAAAACACATATTTCATGTGACACTTCCATATATAATTACATTTTATATTCAATGCTTAGTTTTAGAGACATTAAGATGAAGCTGTACTTTTTAAATTTAGGTTTAGTTTTTGCTAAACTAAACCTAAACCTAAAATTAGGTTTAGTTTTTAAGTTTTTTTTTTTAATGTATTTCTATGAAGTTACTAGGTAGAGGAGCATCCCAAAACAGTAAAATTGCTGGAGTACTGAACAGGATGAAAACGTTAGAATTTTTACTGTGCTAGGCATCTTCTGTTCCAGTCCAAGATCCACATTGCAGTGAAGAATCATTTGCACTGCCTAGATCCAAAATAATTGTCAATCAATGGTCATCTTTACAGGTTTGTAGTTAATTCTACATGTTGCAGTGTCTAATTTTAATTTCTCTCATTCTAGGCTTTTGGTTACTCCCTTTGCTACCCCATCCCTTAATTTTATTCTTTTGAAGAGTCTGCCTTTCAAGCTGCCAAGGTGAAAAGAGTGACTGCAGAAGGGAATACTCCTCATCTCAGGTATCTTATCCTCTACCTGTTAATAGGAAAACCATTTTGATTCAGGATCTAACATGAGAACACAAAGCTTACTCTATAGCCAAATTATAAATCAAAAGCAGCTATTATGTGTGGATACACAAAATTTGTATGCCTTAACTTTAACAGGGCTAATCATATTCTTTAGCGATCCTTAAATAGCATCACCCTTTTCATTATGTTCTTTTTTAATTATATGAAGAATAAACCTACCAAAATAAGAGTTTATGTTTTCTTTAGGTTCTGATTAATCTTCACTTACAGATAGTCGAATGCAGAGGAATCAGTAAAAATATACATTACTTTGAATTTGCCTTAGTTTAGATAATAGAAACATTTATATAATTTTAAGTCCAGAGAGATGGTATCTAACTTTTGGACTACAATTTATTCATCATTGTTAACACATAATATTTAGGATACAGTAAAATTTTGTGTCTTGCAAAATTTTGAACTGTATATGTGTTTTTAATACACCTCATCAGAATTGTCGCTAGCCCTAAAGGGAGACTTCAGATGTATAATAGTATCAACAATTAATACATCTAATGGCAATAGGCATCAGAAAGTTAAAAGAGCTTTCAAGATACTATATACCATGAGACAGGGTTGATAAATTATGGCCCATACTGTCTGTTTTTGTACATAAAGTTTTATTGGAACATATCTATGCCTGTTCTTTTATGTATTGTCTATGGCTGCTGTCATGTCACAGAGTTGAGTAGTTGCAACAGAGACTATATATAGTGGCCCACAAAGCCAAAAATATTTATATATGGCCCTTTACCAAGAAAAGTTTGCCAACCCCTACCATGGGACATATTCTTCAAAGTCTCTTCCTTAAAAATATGCTTATGAACTCTTCAGTATTTCTTAGCTCATTGATTCCCAAATTATGTTTTATAGAATATTAATATTCCCTAAGTTAATGTTTTGAGGAAAAGATTTATGCTAACAGTAGTTTAAGTTGATTTTGATATAAGTTTATTTAAATATAAGATTAAGACTACTAAACTCATTGCTATAGCTTTTATTTTTATGTGATAATCTACCTTTAAGAAAAGGTGTGCCATACCAGAGAGCACCAAGAAGTCGCTTGAGAGATCACCTGATACACGAACGTATGATGTTCCATCTGCGCATTGATGCATAGGCAGCATTTACAAATTAACTGATGTATTACTGTATATCATCTCTTTGATGATTGCTCATCTTCTTTGTATCCTGTCTTATAATTTCAACACATTTGTGATACTTAATGTTTATCCTAAATTAACCATGTTTTGTACCACAAACTCATTGCCCATGGATCTGTTGCTGAAACAAGGAAATCTTAAACAAGAAGTAGAATCATTTTGTTATCAAATTGTGTCTGAATCAAATGATCAAAAGGTTGGAGTATTACAAAGTGAAGATGAACAGTTGCAGCCCTCCGTTTCTAAAAAATCAGAAAGTGAGCTTTCCAGGGTCAAATTTATATCCAATTCCAACAAAATAGCATTTAGTAAGAAACCAAAAAGAAGAAAATATGATGAAAGTTATTTGTCTTTTGGATTTACTTACTTTGGAAATAGAGATGCACCTCATGCTCAGTGTGTGCTTTGTAAGAAAATTTTATCAAATAGCTCCTTGGCCCCTAGTAAGCTTCGAAGACATTTGGAAACTAAACATGCTGCATATAAAGACAAAGACATAAGCTTTTTCAAGCAACATCTTGATTCACCTGAAAATAATAAACCCCCAACACCTAAAATTGTCAATACAGATAATGAAAGTGCTACTGAGGCATCATACAATGTAAGTTACCATATAGCCCTGAGTGGAGAGGCTCATACAATTGGAGAATTGCTTATCAAACCTTGTGCGAAAGATGTGGTGATGCGGATGTTTGATGAACAATATAGTAAAAAAATAGATGCAGTACAACTATCAAACAGTACCGTTGCACGTCGAATTAAGGATCTAGCTGCTGACATTGAAGAAGAACTTGTTTGTAGACTGAAAATTTGTGATGGGTTTTCACTGCAGCTAGATGAATCAGCTGATGTTTCAGGACTTGCTGTTCTGCTTGTGTTTGTTCGTTATAGGTTTAATAAGTCCATTGAGGAAGACCTACTATTGTGTGAATCTTTGCAAAGTAATGCTACTGGGGAAGAAATATTCAACTGCATCAACAGTTTTATGCAGAAACATGAAATTGAATGGGAAAAATGTGTGGATGTTTGTAGTGATGCTTCTAGGGCAATGGATGGGAAAATTGCCGAGGCTGTCACCTTGATAAAATATGTGGCTCCCGAAAGCACCAGTAGTCACTGCCTGTTATACAGACATGCACTAGCAGTTAAAATAATGCCTACATCTCTAAAAAATGTGTTAGATCAGGCAGTACAAATCATCAACTATATTAAAGCTCGACCACATCAATCCAGACTACTAAAAATTTTATGTGAAGAAATGGGTGCCCAGCACACAGCACTTCTCCTAAATACAGAGGTGAGATGGCTTTCTCGAGGTAAAGTTCTTGTAAGACTTTTTGAGCTTCGACGTGAACTGTTGGTTTTCATGGATTCTGCTTTTCGACTATCTGATTGTTTAACAAATTCATCTTGGCTGCTAAGACTTGCATATCTCGCAGATATTTTTACTAAATTAAATGAGGTTAATTTGTCGATGCAAGGGAAAAATGTGACAGTTTTTACAGTGTTTGATAAATTGTCATCATTGTTAAGAAAATTGGAATTTTGGGCCTCGTCTGTAGAAGAAGAAAACTTTGACTGTTTTCCCACACTCAGTGACTTTTTGACTGAAATTAATTCTACAGTTGATAAAGATATTTGTAGTGCCATTGTACAGCACCTAAGGGGTTTGCGCTCTACTCTGTTAAAATATTTTCCTGTAACAAATGACAATAATGCTTGGGTTAGAAATCCTTTTACAGTAACTGTTAAACCAGCCTCATTAGTAGCACGGGACTATGAGAGCTTGATTGATTTAACATCTGATTCTCAAGTAAAACAAAATTTCAGTGAACTTTCACTAAATGATTTTTGGAGTAGCCTAATTCAAGAGTACCCAAGCATTGCAAGGCGTGCAGTTCATGTCCTTCTTCCTTTTGCTACAATGCACCTGTGTGAAACAGGGTTTTCATATTATGCTGCAACAAAAACAAAATATAGGAAAAGACTTGATGCTGCACCTCATATGCGGATACGACTTAGCAACATTACACCTAATATTAAACGGATATGTGATAAAAAGACACAAAAACACTGTTCTCATTAAAATTGGAGGGTTTTGCATGTCTCTTGATAACCAAATGTAAGATGAAAATAAAAGATGATTTACTTCATCTCTGTTATTTGAGAGTTTAAAATGATTCAATTTTTTTATACTTAGATTTTAAGAAAGTTAAAGAATCAGAAGATTAAACATATTGTGTTGTTATTGATATTTCTTATTTACATTGTAATTTCAAAGTGCTCCATGGTCATAACTGGGAAATGAAAATCCATAAGATAAAGTCCCAATTCCTTAGCATAACATATCTCTTCAGGATCTCGTCCTCATCAATCTTTCTAACCATGCCTACCTTGCATCCCTCCAATCCCATGGAACTTCTTGCCATTCTCTAAACTTATTAAACTGTTCGTGGTTTTAAGTCTCAAAAAACTATTGTCCCTATCTTGTTTCCTGATAGACTCCTATTTGCTTTCAATACTTTGGCTTAATTTATCTCAGGTACTTTCATTCTCTGTATCTTTCTATTTTGACCCTATTTCCCACTGTTGTATTTAATTTTTGTGTCTTTCTGAACTGCGAACTCCTTGGTGGATTCCCAATGTTTTTGAACTGAGCTCTTAGAGGTTCTTATCCAGCTCTGTGTCTCCATTATCTAGCAAAAACCTTTACTAAACTACATGCTCAATAAAAAGAAAACAATGTTTGTGAAAGTGAACCAATAAAAAATGAAATAGGGGTTTCCGGCCATTCATTCATTGGCATGGTGGCATGTGTACACAGTGCTACCCTTTGTATTTTAGTCTCAGTTATTAGCTAGAATTCAGTGTGGCTGTTATGCAGAAGTTATTGAGGAATGTTGTAGTTTTGTGATCAATCTTTAACTATTGAGGGAGAGGGGAGCCAAGTATGTAGAACATTTTCAGATCCTATGTTTCTTTCTCAGTTTCTATAAAGATTGTTGCAAATTCCATATACAGTAGTCTAAATTAATGAGACTTTACCCATTACTGTACTTGCAGATGCTTAGACTGGAAAAAATTTTTTTTTTTTAATACTATAAAAGATTCCTGACTGACTTTTCTGTCTCAGGGCTACTTTTCCCATGTCACATCACACAACACAGGTCACCAACTCTGTTAAATATTGGTTGCTACTGTAGATAACCATTGTTTAATCTCACTTGTTGATACCTATCTCCCATTTTGTATCCCCTCCATTAAGGCAAAATGTGGCAAAATGACTAGATTCTAGTACCTACGGTCCACTATTTAATGTAGAACAATCTGAACTTACTTGAACCTCAGTTATCTCATCTGTAAAATTGTAATTATGCTTCCTTTGAATAATTATTACAAAGATTAAGAATGTATATAAAATTCCTAACAGTGAGTAATCAGGAGTAAGTGTGCAACATGTATTAGTTACCTGCCATATCCAACCTTGTTCCACTTAGACTCAAATCCATACTTCACATTTATAATCTGAGTTTTTACTTTCTGTGGAGACTCAACAGCCCTTCCAACTGGGGCTAGTCTTGAAAAGAAATAAAGAGAAGCTGAAAAAAAGATGAAAAGAGAATCAACAACCTTTTAGGCCATAGGATCGATCCTGATCTGAGTCAGTAAGATAAGCATTTCTAGCCCAGTTTTTTTCCCTTTTATCCCCTTATTGAGCACCTATTTGTCTGTCAGGCACCTTAGTCTATACTTTGTATGTTATCTATGATCTTTAAAACAATCCTATGGGATTAAGTAATCTGGCAATTTGCCCTAGATCACACAATAAGTAGCAGAATTTAGTTTAAAGCAAGTCCCCAAGACACTACATTTTTCCCGTAATTGTCTTTCAGACTTTTCTAAGAGCATCCAACAGTGATGTAGTAGTAAAGCCTAAAATGGGCCAGGCATGGTGGTTCACGCCTATAATCCTAGCACTTTGGGTGGATTATAGCACTTTGGGTGGCTGAGGCAGGTGGATCGCTCAAGGTGAGGAGTTCGAAACCAGCCTGAGCAAGAGCAAGACCCTGTCTCTACTGAAAATAGAAAGAAAGAAATTGGCCAATTAAAAATATATAGAAAAAACTAGCCTGGCATGGTGATGCATGCCTGTAGTCCCAGCTACTCAGGAGGCTGAGGCAGAAGGATTGCTTGAGCCCAGGAGTTTGAGGTTGCTGTGAGTAGGCTGACGCCACGGCACTCTAGCCTGGGCAACAGAGTGAGACTTTGTCTCAAAAAAAATAAATAAAATCTGGACATGTTTTTGAAATTCCATGTTTACTTCTAAATTCATCCAAAATTAGCTGTCTGCTTCAAAGTATGGCTGCCTAAGTTCATATAAAATATGGATTAAGTTACTATCAAGTAAAATTAATTCTCCAGAAGATACATCATAATTTATCATAAATGCAATACTTTTTATATACTAATCCCAAGATTATATCCTAGTTTGAGAAGCACATACAATGCCATAATGTCTATGTTTGGCTTATACCTCCAGTGTGGTAACTGGACTCCTTACGTGATTGCTAAGCCTAAGCCCTTGATTGGTTATCTGTCCCAGATGTTAGCCTCTTGAGATTTGAGACCTTTCTTTTCCAATCTTTTCCCCCTGACCTCTGAGAATCGAAATTCCTGCATTTCAATCCAAGCCTATTACCTGGGACCCTGCTGTCTACTCCTAGACCCTACCCAACTTGATTCTTGATACCAACTGTTTATCTCTTCTATATCGTATCAGGTATGGATACGTTGCATGGCTAGTGAGAATGGACTTTTAGAACCTGAAGGTGGGTCTGGTACCTGCTGAATGATTGGCAAGTGTAGTTACAGATAGCAACTTCTAGATTACCCTAACCTATTGTTACTATGATTGAATCCCAAAAGAGAAAATTAAAATTCTTTTCCTTTATGTTTAAACCCTACTTACCCTTCAGAATTGGCTTTTCATTCTATAAATAAAATCAAAGCAAACAAAGTAAGAAGCACTGCCAGCCTCCCTTTCTTACATAGTTCCAGAGTCCTTTGGTTACATTCTGTCAGTACAACATCCCTGAGACTGCAAAACTAGAGGCTCTGTCTGGAGCAAGAAGGAAGCCTCAATAATGGAAGAGATATTTGGGGACTAAATTCTCATGATACCCTCAACTGATAGCTACCCTTCCTGCTTATGCATGAAACAGGAAAATTAAACTGATGTGGCCAACCCAAAAGGACTTTCCCACTTTTAATCCCTGTATTTAAAGTGATTGAAATTGAAATTACTTCTTTCTCTTTTTTCAGTCTTGCTTTGTCACCC
>CAUYRT010056155.1:0-18542 GCA_963574885.1 Lepilemur ruficaudatus
AGCCAGGTCTCCCTTCTAAGTTGCTCCAGGATTTTTTCCCCTGGCAGGGAAACAGTTCTTCTTCTAAGAAATGCATTGGGTGTAGGTTTTTCTAAGAACCTCTTGCATCTCTGCTGGGTGCAGACGGAGCCCTGTGCAGCAGGACTGTGTTGTGTTCATTTTCCTCAGAAAGGGAGTCAGGTAGAACCAGGAGCCCCTGGAGACTCCAGCCTGGGTGGGGCTGAGTTTCCTCACAGGCAGAGAGCTGTGACATTTTCCTGGGCACAGTGCTTCTTGCCTCTGGCCAGGCCATGCTGCCCAAAGACGAGGAAATCTGTGGGGAGGGCTGGGCTTGTTCTGGTCCCTGTTGGAGTCATTCCTTCCAGGCCTGAAGGCTGTGGGCTGAAGGAACCAGCAGTTAAGGGTGGTTAGAAAAACTGGAATGCAGTCAGGAGACAAGGAGGAGGCAGAATTTGAGGCTCTCAGACCTGGCAAGGGCCTTTGGAAAACATTTAGTCCAAGCTCTAGTTTTGCAGATATTGAATCTGAGGCTCAGAGAAAAGAAGGAACAGCTCAAGGTCATGTGCCAAGTTGGTGGCAGAGTCTGCCCTGCAGGCTGGGGCAATTTCCACCACTCCATGTAGCATCTGAGGTCGTGCTGTGGAAGTTGGGGTCGACTGTGTGTGGTCCCAGGAGCAGAGCTAGGTCCAGCCAGGTGGGTGTAAGTTACAGGGAGATTCAACATGAGAAAGAACTTCTGAAGACTTAGAGTTGTCCAGCAATGACTAGGGTTGCTGTGGGAACTGGGGGGAGTGAGCTTCTCAGTAGTGGAGATGTGCAAGCAGAGAGACCACATGGCCCTCAGGGGAGTGTGCATGGGAGGACACCTTCCCCGATGGTGAGCTGTGCTCTTTCTGCACAGTCTGTGGCTTGCTGAGTTCCCAGCTTCCTATTTCTCCAGGGATGTGAGAAGAGAGGAAGCGGCATGCCATGGGGTCTGGTTTAGACATACCCAGAGTCTTCATGGGCTACCTCTCTGTAGGGGTGTCCAAAGGAAAGGGCAAGAACAATTCTGAGAAGATGCAGGAATTTCCCCCTCCCAAATTCAACATGAGAAAGAACTTCTGAAGACTTAGAGCTGCCCTCCCAGGCAGGGCAACCTGGCATGAGGCTAGGAGGAGGGACACTTGGCTTCTCTGAGGCTCCCTGCATGTGCAGCAGGTAGCAGAGGAGATGTATTGGGGACCTCCTTTCTCCCCAGGGGCTGAGTGTCAGGAAATTCATGACAGAGGAGCCCCCACCTTAACTTGCACATCCTCAGCCTGCTGGCTCCAGCCCCAGGCAGAGCCACCATGGGGTCATCTGGACCCCTTGAGCCCTGGCCCCCAGTGGGAATACACCGACCGGCTTGAAGGAGTCCCTGTGTCCCTGTTGAAGCTGAGTGAGCGTTCGTTCCATTGGTGTTCAGAAACACGGGCGGCAGTGAGAGAGAAACTGGAGGGGCATGTGGGCCATCCCAGGCAGCCAGCGTAGGGAAAGATCAGAGGATGGAAGCGAGGCGTGTGGGTTCTAGGCCTGGCATGGTGGCACTTGCTGCCGAACCTGAGACCTGCTCTCCCGCGTCCCTTCCAGAGCTCTGCCTGTGACTCGTGGGTGGAGGCGCAGTTCCACGAGAGGCCGCTGGGGGCCGCTGCCGCTTTCGGGCGGGGGCGTCCTCAGCCTCCCTCGCGCCTCGTTCGGATGTCTCTGCAGCCATCCTTGACCCAGAGCCAGAGGAACGCTCCTTGGCCTCTTCAAGCCTTAAATGCTGACAAGGACCAGCGCTGGGCTCAGGTCCCAGATGATCATCTGTGAGATGGAGCTTCGCAAAGTCAGAGACAGTTCCCTAGGGAGGCGGGCTCCAAAGCCCAGGCTAGCCCAGCACTGCCTCAAGACCCCGCAGGTGGAAGGACTGACCTGGCCCATTGCACAGAAGGGGAAAACGAGGCCCAGCGGGGTAGGGGAGGTACCAGATGTCCCTGAGCCTGTGGCAGGGAGGAGGAGGAGGGGTGAGGATTCCTGTTCTCCACCTCCAGCCAGGTCGCTGTCATCTCTGTGGAAAACCTGAACCCTGCCCTGTTTGTTTCTTCTGGGCTAGGATTCTACCCTGGTTTCCATGGAAACTGGCTTTGGACCCTTGGGAGGAAAGTTGCACCCTGTGGTGACTGCTCAGATTTTCCTCTGCCTGGGCCATCTCTCAAGCCGTCTGATTTCTCCTCCCTGTGCCCTGGGCAGGGGTTGTCGGGGAACTGGGCTCTGGAGTCTGAACCAAAGATTTGAGGGAAGTGAGGCCCAGGCTGTATCTGTCTGTTGCCTTTCCTTTGGGCCACACTGCTGAGCGGCTGCTCTGTGCCGAACCCTTACGTGGGCGTTTAAGGAGGGGTGCTGCCTGCTGCTCTGTTTGTAGGGTGGGAGTGGGGCTTCCGTGTGTTGGGATGCAGCTGAGAGAGCCTGGGAAGAAGCCGCAAAAAGATGGGGAAAGTGATAGCAATGGAAGGAATGGCACAGTGAAGACAAAGGTAGAAAAAAGGGGAGAATGAGGAGAAGCAGCTGAGGGTGTCTTGAGTGGAATTTTGAGTTGATGCTGAAGGCACTGGGGAGCCATTGAAGGCTTTGGAGCATGTGAGTAACGTGAACAGATGACTGCTTATGGTGACTTGGATAGTGAGCACACATTCGAGGTGTAGTTCCACATCTCAACACTACACAAGGCACAATGGCGGGGGGAGCTTTATAAATATTACCAAATTCATGAATTGGAAAAATAAGCTGAAAATCCTTCATTAGTAATGGAGCTATCCCTAAGCATTAATGAAGTGAGAGAATAAGACTGAGGCCTGAAGGCAGTGAAGATATGTGGACTAAGTCACAGCAGATGCGGCTCTGAGAGTCTGTCTCGTCTGACTCCCTGACGTGCGCATGGGAGCTCAGGGAGGGGGAGCAGCTGGCCCTAGAGCAGAGACAGAGTCGATGGTAGAGCCAGGACTTGAATCTGAGCCCCACTTCCCCTGCCTGGGCCTCTCTCATTGCCCCATGGCCGTGTGCCTCCCAGATAGGCTCCCTGGGCCAGTGGACCCAGCATTGTGGAGATAGGAGGGGACTGGACTTCCAAGTGACCAATGAGCTGGCAGTGAGGTCACTGTTGGATGAGGGACTGAAGACTGACCTTACCAGCCCTCACCAGGGCCTCAGACTCTGAGCTTGGCACTTCTGATTCTGGAATGCTTAGAATCCAGTTTGGCCAGCAAACACTTCCTGAGCACCTGCTAAGGGCCAGAGTCTGGGTGTGGGGGAGGCAGGGAAGGCTGGAACGCAGTTCCTATACCCAAGGGGCTCCCAAGATGGCAGTGTCCTCTATGATAAAATGTGATGCTTGCTACATAGAGTCAGGGCCAAGTGGGGATGCCCAGACCACCTGGTGGGGGAATCCAGGAAGACTTCATGGAGGAGGTGATGACATCAAAGCTGGCCTTGAGAAGTGTGGAGCAGTTTCTCAGGTGGAGGGAACAGCATACACAAAGACTTGCAGGTGTGAAAGGATAGGACCCATCCAGGATACTTTGAGTTTCCCAGTATGACAATTGCATGGGTTGGCAGGATAATAATAGTGACAGAAATGGTAGCTACCATTTATTAAATGCTCTGTGTGCTAAATAGTGTGCTAAACATCTTAGGTATATTATTATGTTCAAGTCACACAAGTGCCCTACAAGACAGGTGTTATTATCTGTGGAGAAGTGTGGGCCCCCTCTGAGAATGTTGATGCTGGAGAGTTCCATGTTGGCCCCATCAGCAGCACCCCCCAGCCCCCAGGTCTTGCCCTCTGGGATGGTGGGATGTCTTCCCACCAGCTGTGTTCTCCACCCTCCTCTCTTCCTGCCCAACACAGAGCCATCCCAGGACAAGCCCGTGGACCAAGCTGCTGGGCCTGTTTGTCTTGGCTTCCTGGCTTCTCCTCCCCTCCCTGGTGGCTGCCTGAGCAGGTGGCCCTCCTGCTGGAGGCCAAGGGGAAATGAGCCAGCAGGCCCAGACGCAGCCCTGAGTGCGGGTCACTCCAGGCCAGGGGTCGTCCCCCACCACGCCACGCTGTGGGATAGAGCATGGGGAGGGGCGGGGATGCTGAGAGCAGGGTTGGGCTGACTTGGTCTTGTTCTAGTTTTGGGGCTTGGCTCCCTCTGGGGCCAACCCAGTGGAAACAAGGCCTGTGGGCCAGCGCCTGCACACGTGTGCTCCCTGCAACGGCCGAGCCCTGGGCAGCGGAGGGCAGGAGGGTTAGGAAGGGATCTCTTTGCAGACTTATGCCTTTATGAAGAATTGAAAGCTAATCACTAAACTTTGTTGAGCACTTGCACTCTCCTCTGTCATCTCACTGGAACCCCACGTGGAAAGTGGTAGAAACGTCCCCACATCACCAGTAAGTCATCCGCCCAAAGGCTGCACATTTGGTAAAGGGCAAAGGCTGGATCTGAACCCTGCTCTGTCCAAAGCTGAGGGTGTTCTCTTTGCAGGCTGCCTCCTGTGCCCACTCTCCAGCTGACCAACCAATGGCCAGGGCCTGGAAGGGTCGGGGGTCATGGGAAGGCACCATCTCTGGGGACTCATGATTTTAAGTCTCTGTCCACCCCTGCTTTGCTGCTCCATCTGCCGCTTCCTGGCTGTGTTTCCTGGTCATGCTCTCTCCCTGACCGTCAGCTTCCCTGTCCATAAAACAACAAAGTTGGATAGATTCATGAATATTTTTTAAGCAGACTCCTGGGCATAGGAATTCCAGCATTGCCACATGCAAGCCTGGATGTACCAGCCACGGGAAGCACTGAGCTAGTGAAAGCAGCCTTTTGTGTGGGAGCCTCCCAGCCCCTTCCTCTTGTGTTCCCTGAACCCCCGCCTGACCCTGAGACCCCCAGGGCCACCACTTGGAAACAAGCCACTGGATGGAAAACTCAGGCCCATTTACTCCCTGTGAAACCAGTAATTCTCCCAAACCTGGAGTGTCTCAGCAGAAAGGGGCTTCCACCTCCTATTCTTAGTAGGAGAGAGAGAGGAACTGGAGGAAGAGCTTTCTACAGGGTTAGATCAATGAAGAGGAAAGCAGAGCTGTCAGTAGGGTGCTCCTAGTTTTGTTTTGTTTTGATCCTTAAACGGTGGAGAGGAGAAAAGAAATGTCAGTGGGATGTTTTCTTTGTTTCTTTTCCCTCTTTTTTTCTTTCTCTCTCTGCATAGGTAAGCTGTATCTGAGTGAAGAAAAGCAAGAATAGGTTTTATAATTTCTAAAAGTGGATGCAAGGAGTTAATCTGTTTAAAATATGTAAATATCTTTACTTTTCATACCATGTACATGGTATAACATTGAGAAAGTATGAAATGGTATCCAGTATAAACAAAGTCTCCTGTGCCCCAGCCACCAACTCTGGAGACAACCTCTGGCCCTAGTTTCTTATATATCCTTCTAGAGATACTGTAACCCTGTGTGTGTGTGTGTGTGTGTGTGTACCTTTTATATATTTAAAATGTATTAATATATATTTCTATATGATAGCAATTCGATTCTACACCTTGTCATTTTTTTGGTCTGTTTATTTTTACTTGCTAAATCTTGTTGATTCATCTTAGTACCAAAGGAATCACATAATTTGAAAAGCTGCCTTGTATTTCGTTATATGGATATATTACAATTTATTGTTTACTCAACATTCCCAAAGATAGACATTTCAGCAAATTTTAAACAATGCTGCAGTGAATATTCTTGTACATGGTTTACATTTCACGTATGTAACTTTGTCTGTTAGAAAATTCATGCAAGTATAACTGCTGTGTCAAAGAGCACCTATGCGTGTTTGTACTTTTGATAAATGTCGTCAAGTTGCCTCCCACGGTGCTGTACCAGTTTACGCGCCCACCAGCATCGCGGGTGAGGGCCTGCTGCCTCACACCCCTGCCAACGCAGCATTTCAGCCAACATCCCCGTCTTTGCCAATCTGATAGGGAAATTATGTCTTCGTAATCTTGACTTGTATTTCTTTCATTATGAATGAGACTAAATATTTTTCATGTATTTAGGATCCATTTTGATTTCTTTTAATGTGGCTAGAATTTTCTATTCTTTGCCCATTTTTCTATGGGGTATTGATTTGCTTTGCATATTAGGGAAGTGAGTTTGTTGTCTGTGATATATAATTGCAAATAATTGTTTCCCAATTTAGGGGTTTTATTTGACATTGCAAGAATTATCATTATTACTTTTTTTGCTAGGAAGAACTTTTTTATTTCTATGTAGCCAAATTTAACCAAATCTGTCAATCTTTTAACTTATGCCTTCTGGGGTTTGACTCTTAAACCCAAATCACTTAAAACGAATTTCTGTTTTAAAGCAAGTTGCAAACTGGAGAGGACAAGCATTCAATTGAGAACCAAATCTGAGTTCATGGCCAGCAAACACTTTCCCTCTATCAACCTTAGTCTTTTGTAAAATGAGAGGACTGTACTATGTTCATTCACACCGTTATTTATTTGTTCATTCATTCATTCATTCATTCATCAGCACTGGCTGGTTACTGGGAACACAGATGAATGGTGGGGCCCTTGCTTTCATGGTCCAATGGGGAGAGAGAAAAGTGACCCTGCAATGACCTGCAGTGTGTGGGGGCTGTGATGGAGGGCTCCAGTCTGTGGGGAGGTGGCTTCTAATGCAGCCCCAGGAGGGGAGGGTGTGGGTGTGGGAGGTGAAACAAGGGATTTCAGGGAGGCGAGGCCTGGGCTGAGTCTTGAATGGTGAGCAGGAGTTATTCAGGCAGAATCCCTGGGGTGGGGTGGGGTGGATGGCAGAAAAGAATGCATTCCTGGGGAGGGGGACTGGGAGAGCATGGGGCACTCAGGGGGGAACCCAGAAATGGGTTCAAATAACATAGCAGGATGTTGGACAATTAGAAAAAAGGTAAAAATGTTGATGGTGGAGTGTCTAAAATCTTTTGGAGAACAGGATCATTTAAATTTCTTCTATATGCTAAGAATACACATTCTCACTATTGAGTCAAAAAGAAAAAAATACTAGAATCACACCAAAATTTGTTGCACACATGAAAGTCCTGGACACGTATGTATTATTAGAAAGGGAGTTATCTGGCTTTTATTTTATACCTGAAGTGCCAGGGCTTGTCGGGGAGCAGGGAACACAGCTGGGTCCAGACCACAAAGGGCCTCTCAAGCCAGGTGGCAGCAGCCTGGTCAGCCCTGACCCTGAGGCCTTGGATAGCTGTAGAAGGCTTCTAAGCAGGCCACCAGCAGATTTGCTCTTTTGTAGAGGAGAGGGTGATCATTTTCATAAAACTTGTTGGGAAATGTTTTTCCATGAAATTGGTTATAAAGAATCATACAATGAATACTTCTTGAATATCACCTAGTATAAACAATAAACATTACCACTACAGTTGAAAAGCCCTATGGACCTCTCCCAAATCTCCTCTCTCTGCCTCCCCTAAATGTTGGCAAGAACACATTGCTGGTGAGCATGCAAAAGGGCACAGTTGCTTCAGAGAACAATTTAGCAATATTCAGTAAAGTTGCAGGTGCACATACTCATATCAACCAATAATTCTACGCCCCAGTGGTGGAATTACCTGCACAGGTAGGCATAAGAAGACATGCTTAAGGGAGTCCCTAGCAGAATTGTTTGAATAGTGATGGAAACCTCACTTTCCAGCAGCAAAAAATTGAATAAATGCATTGCCGCTTATTTATGCTCTAGAGTACCGTTGTGAAAGTGTTAAGACCACGTGTATCAACAGGGATAAATCTCAAAAATACAATGTTGAATGAAAAACAGAAAAGCAAGTGCCAGAAGAACACATGCAGCACGCCAGCATTTACATGAGGTTTGGAACACGCACCGTGGTTCTGCATTCTGTTAGAGACACATACTCGCGGGGCAAACATACAAACAAATGCTCGGCAGTGACAAACACCAAATTCACAAGCGTGGCTACCTCGGGCGCACGGGCAGTAGAATAGGATTTGGAAAGAGTTCATGAGAGCTTCAGCTAAATTCATATTTTCTTTCTTAAGTGGAGTGGTGGACACATACTTGTTCCTTATGTTATTCTTTTAAAAAAATGCTTAATAATATCTTTTAATCTAATATTTCCCAAAATTATCATTGCAACATATAAAAATTATTAATGAGATATTTTCCATTCATTTTTCCAAACCAAGTCTTTGGAATTCGGTTTGTATTTTACATGTATGACACAGCTCATTTGGGAAGACCCACACTTTCAGTGCTTCATGGCCATACCTAGCTGCTACCATACCGCACAAGGCAGGGCTAATGCATCTTTGAGAGTTGTATCAAGTGACCTCTGAGATTCCTTTCTGAACTGGAAAGTCTATAACCCATTAATGAGTAATGGAATCAATTTAAGAGGTCATTTCCAGCATGTTTTTCATAAAATAAAAGAGAAAAAGAATAATTAAATGGAAAGGAAAATACTCCGAGTGCCTGGTGAGTATTAAAAGCCAATAATGTTTTATGAAGCGTTTATTTCGGTGTTACAGATGTATATTTATCTACACTTGTGCATATCAGGTTGCAATGTAAATGCATTTCTTATTGTGGGTCGTTGTCAAAAAGGTTTGAAAAACAACAGTTTAGAAACTGCAGTTTCAGGGGGTCGCTGAGGGGTCCTGAGTCATTTGTAAACATGTTTCTTCCTCGCTTCCAAGCACAGTGGAATATGCCTGTGAACACGGCCTCTCTCTCCCTCCCCACAGAGCCCACTTCCCAGGGCCACTTGGACCTCACAGACCTCATCGGTGTCCCGCTGCCCTCATCCGTGTCCTTTGTCCCAGGCTACGATGGCTCTGCCGCCTACAGCTTCGAGCCTGGTGCCAACGTCGGCCGGCCGGTCAGGAATCTCATCCCGTCCACCTTCTTCAGGGACTTCGCCATCAGTGTCACGGTGAAGCCCAGCAGTGCCCATGGTGGTGTGCTCTTTGCTATCACTGATGCCTTCCAGAAGGTCATCTACCTGGGCCTGCGGCTCTCGGGTGTGGAGGACGGCCACCAGCGGGTCATCCTCTACTACACGGAGCCTGGCTCCCACGTGTCCCGCGAGGCTGCTGCCTTCTCGGTGCCTGTGATGACCAACAGGTGGAACCGCTTTGCCGTGATCGTCCAGGACGAGGAAGTGGTCCTCCTCGTGGACTGCGAGGAGCACAGCCACGTCGCCTTCCAGCGGTCCCCCCGGGCGTTGGCTTTCGAGCCCAGCGCAGGAATCTTCGTGGGCAACGCGGGAGCCACGGGGCTGGAGAGATTCACCGTGAGTCAAATCCTGCTCCCGGCAGATCAGGGAGGCCAATGGACAGACACTCACCATGCAATGACAAGCAGCTATTGCCATTATTATTTTATTTTTAGGTCCTCACAGAGGCATGGGTGCTATGGTGGGAAGAACACTAGGGACCCAAAAACTGAGATTCCAGTCTTCAGTTTCCAACTTAGTCTGTTGGTGTTAGACAGTCCCTGGGTTCCCTGATCCTCTCTGTTTTCTTATCTGTAAGAGGAGATAAGGAAACCTACCCCGCAGGCCTGTGAAGTCAAATGAGATAACCTATGTGAATGCACTGTGTACATTTTAAGGCATTATGAAAAAAGATTAAGGTTTGTTATATCTTCAGATGATTTTATCTTTGCATACGGGCAGCAACTACACTTGACTATTAATAATTTCTACAATGGAGGAATACACTGGAATACCAGAGTGAGAGGTAGCTTCTCTCTCTCCTTTTGGACAGCGTGCACTAAAAATGTCAGAAAACTAACTTTGCTATCCAAATGAGCTTTTATGAATAGGCCATTCTAAAGAAAATTGCTAAGTTATTGTAGTTATTCATTTAATCAGCATGTGTGTTTACTCTTACCTCACTGGTGAACAAGACAGCACCGGGGGGCGGAGTTGGGGTTTATTTGATAGTATAGTGGAAGACGGTGGAGAATGCTAAGAAGTTCAAGTCTGATGGATAATTTTTAAATGCCCACTTTGAGGGCCTCGTAGGGAAGGAGCTGTCAGGTATGGGAGAACCAGTGAGGGCGAAGGCAGGGAGGCTGCCTGGGTAGCCTTTCTTGGGATGAGGCCTTCCAGCCCCGAAGCTCTGAGCTCCAGGGGAAAGACCCTTCCTGGGGGAGGGAGCCATGCATCAGGGCCCGTGGCTGCCCACCTGGGGGCCTGGAGACAGTTAGGAGGCTGCCGTGGGGTCCACACTTGGAACTCATTGCTCCCCGAGGACCTCTCTGGCTCAGGGGGTCGGTGTTATACAGGCCCAGAGAGAGTCCCCGCCCCCAACGGAGAGTGGGCCAAGAGGTAACTTGGCTTCCTGGTCGCGGCCCCAAGCAGCACATTCTCACACTCGTCCTTCTCTCTTACGAAAACAATCATGTTTTCACTGGCAGCCATGTTGTGGACATGCAAACCGTGGTTCTGACCCCTCTCTTTCCCCAGGGCTCCATACAGCAGCTCACCGTCTACCCTGACCCCAGGAAGCCTGAGGAGCTGTGTGAAGCTGAAGAGTCCTCGGTGAGCCCCCCACACCCCTAGGGATCCTGCAGCCCCACAGCCAGGCGGCCGGGAGGGGCCGGAGCCCAGGCGATTCTCCCTCCCCAGTGGTGTAGAGGCTCTGGAACGCCTCGTCCTGGCAAGCGCTGCCTCGAGTCCTATTTCGGGCTTTTAAAGAGCTTCAGCCAACTCTTTGGTGTGGGGTCTGTGCTTCTCACAGGGCGCTGGGTTCGTCCACGGCTGCGGCAGTCAATGGCCTGGTTTCCAGCTTTTGCACCAAGAAACGGTGTCAGGATTCTAAAACCAAAGTTAAAACTCTAAGATATTTTGGGTGTCTATTCCTATGAAAAATAACCTAAATTTAGCTTTTATGCTTGGCAAGTGACTCGGCTGTGAAGCTGGGGATGGGGTGGGGAGCAGAAGATAAGGCTGGCTCCTTCACCTTCCCTCCCTCCCTTTCCTCCTGGGTTTGCTGAGCACCTGCCAGGTGACAGCCCTGGGCAGATGCTGGAGGTGAAGGGCTGGACAGGGAGCGGCCCGTCCTCCAGCTGCACACCCAAAGGCAGTGACGGAGCTGAGTATGACGGAAACACAGGGAGGTCCCCAAACCCAAACTCAGCGGGTCGGGGGGAGCAGGAGGAGGAGGAACTCGGAGCAGGAGAGGGTGAAGTCGCTGCCTAACCAGTGACAAGCAGTTGTTCGGCAGACGAGGAAGAAAGGCCTTCCCGAGAGAAGGGAGGCCATGACACGGAAAGTCAGAGGCAGCAGAAGGGGCATATTCCTAGAATTCCTGTTGCCCTTTGCGTGGTGTCAACCCCACAATAAAACATAGGTTGATTCCACTAACTTAGTAAAACCAGAATGCTGTCCATTCAGTTGGAAAGCCCCTCGGAGGTGGAATCTGGCTCTGTAAGAACGTTTGTCCTCCTTGAGCAGGTGATCCTGGCCTGGCATTCACACGAAGCTAAGAACAGGGACACCTGACGTGTAGTCATTCATCCATCTCTGCATTGCCATTAATATTGAAACAGTGGAAACAGCCCAAGAACAAGGGAGTGGTTACAAAATCATGGCGTGTGGGCTCATTGGCTGCCTTTAGGAGGCTAATTATGAAGATGCGGGGACAATAGGAAGTCATCCCTCAGCTGTAATGGTTCCCAGTGTAAGATTCCAGTGACAACCTCACAACGACTGGGAGAGTGAAGGGAACCTGGACGAAAGGATAATCGACCATGCACACTGCACACCCGCTGTTTCCTTGGCCTGCTCTGGCTCTGTCGCACACACACGGTTCCCCTGCAGGAGTTGGCTCGTTGGTTTTTCTGACTTTCCCACTTGGGCTCTCACGGAACCTGCTGGCCCTCTGCCCAGTGTGCAGCGTGGTTTGTCTCTACACAGGCATCGGGAGAGAGCAGTGGGCTTCAGGAGACAGCCGGAGTCGCTGAGATCGTAGAAGCCGTCACCTACACTCAAGCCCCGGTGAGTGCTGGGGTGCTGTGCCTCGTGGTCTCGGTCAGCTGGTAGGGGGCTGACAATTACTGGAGAGTGCCCAGAGCCCCGGGTCTGACTCTGTTTTTAGATCTGTGAGTTTAATTGTTGCCTCATCTGGGGAAGTCAGGAAGCCAGTGGGCATTTTGCAAAATCCGTAGGTGAACTGGAACACCTAGGTGTCACCCTGTGCTGTGGCCACAAGAGGACAGTCCAAGGGCAAAATCTGTGCTCCATTGCTTCCCAGCTCTGTGGCCTTGGGCAACTTACTCAGCCTCTCTGCACCTCAACTCCTCTTCCACGGAATGGTGACAATAATAGTCCTATCTCGCAGGGTTGTTGTGAGGGTTAGATGAGGCAGTATAGGGACAAGTGACAGCCCAGTAGCTGGCACAAGGGAAATGACCCCGACTGATGCTGTCACTACACTTGCTCAGGGCTCCGGCTGTGAGAGCAAAGTTGGGCCCCCACTCCTTCAAGTGACACAGTCCTCCTGGGAGCTCACTGCTGATCCCACGCTCTAGCCAGGAGCTCGGGCCTCCTCCCTCCTGGGAATGTACCCTGTGGCCGAGACGCAGAAATGGTTTCGAAATCACTGAGTCAGACCGTGGGGACACCAAGGAGCCAATTTTTAATGAAAATGGCAAGCAGCGTCTGAGTCACTGCACACAGAAAAGCTTCAGTGATCTCCTTGACTGGCCTGGCTCACTCTGTAAACTCATCACTGCTAGAAGAAAGCAGGAGATAGAAATCAGGTGGAAGCTAGAAATGACAGACCTCAGGCGACAGGGCTGTGGGTGCGGCAGAGTAGGACCGCAGTCATTTAGCACCGGAAGGACTCAAAGGTCATCTCTTTCTGTACAGAGGTGTATAGAAAACTGCCCTTTGTAAAGATGGGCAGCCTGAGAAAGGGGAAGCGACTGGCCCAAGGGTGCGTGGGCAGAGCTGGGGCTAGAGCACGCACTCCTCATGCCCGTGTGAAGGGTCATGGCGTGAGAGGTACTGCAGAAGTCCGTCCTCAGGACCACAGCCAGCTCTTGGGCAGCTGGTATGGAGGAAGTCAAGGCCCAAGGTGCCCACCCACCTGCCGAGTGGGGAGGGCGCCTGCTCTGGGCAGTGCCGCAATCCTGTGCCCATCAGCCCTTGGCCACCCCAGGGGCAGGTCCAGGGCATGAGGCACAAGAGAGGAGAGTGGGGTTTGTGAGCCGGAGATGATGTCAGGGCCGGAGTGGGGCAGGGAAGCTTGGCAGGGGGCCCGGGAGCTGAGCAGCTTGGCCAGGGGTAAGGAAGCAGAGTGGGAGGGAAGAGAACTGGCTTTTCTAGATGCCCACTGTGTGCCTGGCGCTTTTGTATATGTCATCTCATTTATTCCTTGCCACCACCCCACAAGGGAGGTGGCATCAGCTCCATCGTACAGACACAGAAATGGACACTCAGGAGTTCAGGAGTGGCTCTGCCAGCGTCACACAGTGGCAGAGTCAGGACTCAGGCCGAGCCTGACCGGCTCCCCTCCTGGGCCTCTCCCCAGGGCCAGGGCATGGCAGGTGCAGAGGCAGGTGCGGAACACGGGGCTGCGTGCCAGAGTATCTGGAAACGTGAAAAAGAAACAGTTGTCTGTGATTTGATGGACGTGGTGGCCTCTGGGACACCCAAACATTTTCCTTCCCAGATTCTCCAGCCCCACTTTTCTCAGCGTAAGAGAACTGGTGCAGACCGGTGTCCCACCAGGTGTGAGTCCCAGCCCTGCCACTTCCTAGCTGGTTACCTGGAGCAAGGAACTTAACCTCTCCAAGGCTCACATTCCTTCTGTTACGATAGGGTTAGTGTGAGAATTAGACGAAATGACCCGCGTGAAACCCTGCACGGGGCTTGGCCCGAGGTAGCACATGGTGAGTGCTTGTTCCTACTGACCAATAGGTTTGTTGCAAGGACTGGGGGAGCCGTGTTAGAGGGCCCAGTTCAGGGCTGACCCTGTGCTGGACACAGTGCAGACGCCTCCTTCCTCTTGGGACCCCCTCCCTGCCAGCTGCCTCCCAGTGGCTGGTGGCTGGGGCAGGTCAGTGTGCCAAACCCCGGTGGCTGCCCTCAGTCCTTAAGAGCACTGCCTGGTTGTGGCTCTGGGCCTGGCGGCCATCAGAATCCATTCTGCGTGCGCCCCTCCGTCTGTGCTGTGGGTCATGCTCTTCCAGGTGCTCACCTTCCCTTCAGTGTCCTTTGCAGAGCTGTGTTGTGGATCTATCATATATTCCCAGAGGGCACCAAGGCGTACAGCAGTAGACAGCATTGCCCAAGTGGTCCAGCCTGAAGGTGGCAGAGCCAGGTTTTCAGTTCTGGGCCCAGGTGGCTCCCAGTCATGCCACCCTTGAGCTGGGGACTCTCCCCTTTTGTCAGCTCCTGGAAGGGCCCCATGGCTCTCTTTGGCAGCCACCCTCCAGGACGGGGAATTTCCCTCTTCGGCTCAGACAGTCCCCTCCCTTCTCTGTCTGCCTTCGTTCTTGGAATGACTCTCACTTCCCCACGCTCAGCCTTTCCAGCCTGCCACCCTCTGAGACACGAGCCGTCGCCAGCGGCCTGAATCTTGGACTGTCTGATGGTCAGGGACTACAAAGTCCACCCCTCCTTGCCCTCTTCCCCATAGGGTCGGGAGCCCTGCTATCCAATTCTTTGCATTTCCGGAAAGGCCTGTCTTACGGGGAGTTGCAGTTAACATCCCTGTGGTTCTCAGCTCTGGCTGCACATCAAAGCCACTGAGTGTGAGTGTAGGGTGGGGGTTGGTGGGGGGAGATCTTTAGAGAAAGATTCTTGCCCGGGCTACGTACCTGCACATTCGGATTCAGTAGGTCGGGAGTGAGGTCCAAGAATCTGCACTGACAAAGAGCTCTGCAGGTGACTTGGTCCATAGCCAGGGCCTCCCTTCCAGCCACACCCAAGGGCTCAGTTCCCCACATGCTGAGCACTTTATCCCCCGACCCTGCTTTAGTTCATGCTTCTGTTTGCCTGGAGGGCCCTTCCCCATCCCCCTTTCTGCCTGGCAGTTTCCTACTTAGGCTTCAGGTCTGTTTACGTCCCCTCCTGGGAGGCCATCATTGCCAACCCCCTCCCCGCACTTGGCTGTCACCTCCACTACCCTGTGTGTCATAACAAATCACGGTTAGTTGTGTCTGGTCTGGGTCTGGGTCTGTGCCTCCTCCAAAGTCTGACAGTTTGAGGGCAGACACGTCATCCTGTGTCTGTGTCCCCAGTGTTCGGCCAAGGGCCTGGCACACAGTAGGGCCTCAGGAAATACATGTTGTATGAGGAAATCTGCTTGTGTGAATGTGAGTGTGGGCTCAGCAAATTGCAACACTCTCAACAGAACTTTTATGAAGATGAGATTCCTATATTGTCATAGGTCACACTGGTTCCCCATCCACGTTGACCCCCAAAACCAACAGCCACCTGTTTGAGGCAGGACATCTTACCCTCACCACCAAGGGTCAGCTCACCAGAGTCCTGTTCTGCCCTTGAGGCTGTGGCTGCCTGTGGGGAGTTTGCCAAAGGAAGTTCTTGGCCCATGGACTGGGGCCAGTGATTTCACACAGACCCAACTTTGGCCGCCTTGGTTACAGAGCTCAGCCCACTGATGCCTGGTCCTCCTGTGTTTCCTGAACCCTCGCCTGCCCTGCCAGCCTTTCCCCAAAGCCCAGATGCCTTAAAAAGCAACATTGCTTCAGCCACCAGCAGCCTCACTGCAGACTAGAGATGAGCTGTCAGGGACTTTCTTGGCACCATCAGGAAACCATAGCAAAGCTGCTCCTGCCTGGACCCCTCACAGGGAGAGGAGAGGCACCTCCTGGGGCAGGGGTCCTTATTCACCTGCTAGACGAATATCCAGCCTGGTCTTCTTCTCACCCTCTCCTGGGGAGGTGCCTGCTCTCTGCTCCCATCACTACCTTAGCTCCTGCCTCATGCGGCTTCCTTAGTGCCACCCCCAGGCTCCTGGTCCTGATCTCAACCCCTTAATCCATGCTCACACTGCCACCAGGGTGTCTGCCGAGGACACAGCTGCCCCGCCACTCCCTCACCTAATACCCCACACTGGCTGTCCTTGCCCTGGATCCAAGCCCATACTTCCCACCAAAGGACAAGCCCTCCCTCCCCTGCCTCCCGGGCTCCGTTCCGAGGCTTTCTTCCTCCAGCCCTGGGCTCCTGCCAAGCTCGAGCTGTTGGGCCTTGACCTCCACCAACCCTTCCCTCCCCGCCTATTTTCTGAAACTCTGCTCATTTTTCAAGGCCCAACTCCTTGAAGCCTCTCTTCTCACCTCTGCCCTGAAGACTCTACAGCACAACAAAATCGATAGTGATTTTTCTCTAGGTGTTGATATTCAAGGCTGTTGTTTTCTCTTTTTTCTCATTTGCACTTGAAGTTTCCTCAATAATGAATATGGAATATTTGTGTACGAAAAATAAAGGTGAGCTTAGCTTTTTCGTGTATTTTCTACCTTTGAGAACTCATTATTGTCCCCATGTTCACAGAGGGGGACACCGCAGCTCAGTGAGGTTACATGACTCGCCTAACATAGCTTGGCTAGTAAGTGGAGAGCTGGGGTTGGATCCGAGCCCGACTGTAGGAACTGAACCATTAAATCCTACATTATGGGGCTGCTACGAATCCTCCTTGTCCTGGTGGACCGGAGAGTCGTTGCTGATACACTAGATTCTGACATTTAAGGAAATAACCTTCTGTTATTAGTCAGGATGGAGAAGTGATGCTATGGTAATGAATAAACCCTGAAATCTCTGCATCAAAACACAGATTTGTTTCTGTTCACACCATAAGCCCAACACCGGTCAGCAGGACTCTTCCATTCACCCCCAGCCCCTCGAGCTTAGGGAGTGACGAGACCATTTGAACGCTGGCAAGCCCTGGGTCTTGTGAGCTGCTACCTGAGTCTGGGGGCCAATGTCATGACTTTGGAGGCCCACATCAGGATGTCTGCCTGGAACTCTGAACTGCTCTGTGTTTCCAACTGTTGGATTTTCATTTGTTTGTTTTTCTCTATTTGGTTAAGTTGGTTAAGATACTGACTGGCTTTGGAAAAGCTATACAGATGCTGAAGTTTCCTTGGAAGGAAACCCTACCCAATTTTCATTGTCATAGGTGTCCATGACCAGTGTACATGGGGGATCAAAGTTATATGGTGTTTACCGAGTGCAACCTAGTTCCTTCATTTGTTCACTCATTTATTCGATCCTTCTCTCATCTAACAGGTCTTTACTGAGCACCTTGTCTGTGCTGGCCTGGGATTCAGGGGTCACATAAATGTGGTCCCCGTGCTCAAAGAACTTGGCTAAGGTGAGCAGAGTCTCACTGTAAACTGAGCAGAATTAATGATCTCTACTTGCTCCTCTTTCAGGCCCCAGGAGGTGTAGTGATTGCCCAGGTACACAGCAAGCAGGTCTAGGCTTGCTTCTGGGTTTATTTAGCACTTTGTAGATACATTATTTTCTCCAATGATATTTATTGCCATTTTTTTCTGCTTTATTACTAAGTAAATCATTTTGCATCTCATTTTCTTCTCCCTTTAGCCTCAGGAAGCAAAAGTTGAACCCATAAACACACCTCCAACTCCACCCTCCCCCTCTGAGGACACGGAGCTTTCTGGTGAGCCTGTACCTGAGGGGACCCCGGAAACCATCAATGTGAGTGTCGTCCAGCACGGCAGCCCCGAACAAGGCAAGTCCTGATGCATGTTCATGAATAGTGGCCTTCTAAAGAGCAATTACTGTGTGTCCAGCTGGGCCATGTATGTGACATGCAGCATCTCATTTAACTTTTCCCTCAGCCCTAAAGGGTTGGATGGACGATATCCATCCTCATTTTATAGACAAGATGAGGAAATTGAGTCACAGACAAGTTAAGCAACCCAGTCAGGACTGTGTGGCTTATGGATGGCAGAGCTGGCATTTGATCTCAGATGCCTGAGCTTTTAACCTCCAGAATCTATCCCTTCTGGGGTTTAACAGAAAAGCTTGTAATAATCACGACTGTTGATTGAACACCTACTGTGTGCCAAGTGTTTACATACCTCGTCTACAGTCCTGACAACATACCTCCTAGTGAATATTACTACCCACTAGCCACAACTTTATGTGTGGAAAAACTGACACTTGGAACAGCTGAGTGGTGGACGTGCCCACAGTCACACAGCCCAGAGCCCAGGCCTGACTCCAGAATCCCCACCCTTTTTGCCACAAACTCCCTGATGCTCAGAAGATTGGGTCAGCTAAACTCCCGTGTGGCACACATGAGAAACTGATGGCCACAGAGGGGCAGGGACTGCTCTGGTCACCCAGTAGGTCAGTGCCAGGCCCTGGAGGAGAACTGGCCACCTGGCTCCCCGCCCGGGCTGTGGCCCCTGCCTGCTGCTCCTCTACCCATGCAGAGAGCACCAGCAAAAGCCCAAACATCAAGGAGATCCCCAGGCAGCAGCTTGACATGTACCCAAGGCC
>CAUYRT010056156.1:0-17463 GCA_963574885.1 Lepilemur ruficaudatus
GAAATGAGCTCCACTTAAGTACCCTCAGCCAGGACCTCCCCCAGCACGTGTTCTCTGATAGGCAGGGCGGAGAGAGCAATTACGCACGTGCTGGGCACAGCTGCCTCCCAAGCGGGATCCCTGTGCTGCCGGCTCCCCACAAGAGGAACCAGAATTATGGAGAGTATTTCACTAGATATTAAATATTATATCCCAGAAGCTATGTATGACATACTTGCTCACAATTCTTTGGCCAGAACAAGTCACATAGCACCACCCAACCACAAAGGAACTGGGGGCTCAGTACTCTAGGTACCAGGAGGAGAACGTCTGTAATGAACATCAGTGATGACTGAAGTGGTTAAGCAACTTTTACAGCCTTCACAGGGTCTCACACCTACCCAGTTGTGCAGTCAAGACTGAAGTCAGCCGCGGACCCCAGAGCTCAGGCTTCTAACTCCTGAGCCATTCTGCCTCCTGTGAGATTCTCAGAAAACCAACCAGGCAGGAAAACTATTCTCACCTGGATATTTCTGGGTTTCCCTGAGAAGTACCCAGAGTGAGAAACAATCCTCAACTCCCAGCCCTTTGCCAGTAGATGAGTGTATCAAGGTAGCAAAAAAAAAAGGGGCCATTCTTTGAAGACCTGCATACTGTTAAATGACCATAGAAGAAGAATTTTCATGTTAATAGGCCCTACTGCCAGGGTTCTGTCTCCTAAACTAACAAAAATTTAGAATAGTTTGAGTATTACTGATTGATAGCCAAAGAGAGCTAGTCCTAGAAAAATGGACATTTTCAACTTCATCTGTGCTTTTGATTTAGTGTATTATTTGAAACCAAAACATCAGTTACTTTGACGGTTGCTAAGAAAATGGCCAGAAAATCATTGAGAATTGGAGGGAAACCAATAATTGAAGTCACTTACATCCTGGAGTGGACATTAGATGATAATAATTTCTAGTCTCTGCTGCTACAGGCTAGATTTTAAAGACTAGCTCCATGATTCCTTTCTCCTCTGCTCAGTTTAGTTGCTTCGTCATACAACTAAATCTTAAAAGGACTTATTTACTAAAGAGAAAGTCCTATCATCTTACATCGGCTTGCAGTGTACCAAGAGGTATCATTGCTTATCAGAGGTTACAGCTTGATCAAAAGGACAATCCCCTCAACTGACCAGAAAGGGGACCACACTTATTATACTTCAGCAATAGTTTACAACATCATAGGCATGGAGGAATAAATTATTGGCCCCCAATCCTGACTCCTCAGTAGCGTGAATATACACTTGAATCTTTACCCTGGCCTCATGGTGGGCAGAGAGTCTACCCCTTGACTTTGGGTCTTGGCCATATGACTTGCCTGGCTATTGGGATGTTATTAAATGTGATGTGAACAAAGGCTTGCAGTGTGCCTGCATGGTTGTGCTTACTGTCTTCTCTTGCCCTCTGGCCTTCTTTTTGTTATGTAGACTTTTTTTTCAATTTCAAAATATTAAGGGGGTACAAATGTTTTTGTTACATGGATAGCTTTTATAATGCTTAAGTCAGTGCTATTAGTGTGCCCATCACCTGAATAGTGTTAATTGTACCTGTCAGGTAGGTTTTTAGTCCTCTTCTACTTCTCTCTCCCACCTTTTTGATTTCCAATGACCTTTGCTTCTCTCTGTGCTCATGTGTGCCCATCAATTAGTTTGAAATTATTAGAAAGTACATGTGGTGTTTGCTTTTCCACTTTTGAGATACTTCACTTATGGTCTCTAGTGCCATCCAAATTGCCGTAAAAGATGTTATTTCATTCATTTTTATGGCTGAGTAATACTCCATCATATATATATATATATATACATATATACACACACACACACACACACACACACCACATTTGTTAATACATTCATGAATTGATAGGCACTTAGGTTGATTCCACATCTTTGCAATTGTGAGTTATGCTGCAATAAACATTCGAGTACAGGTATCTTTTTGATAAAATTACTTATTTTCCCTTGGGTAGATACCCAGTAATGGGATTGCTGGATCAAATGGTAAGTCTATGTTTATTTCTTTGAGGAAACTCCATACTGTTTTCCACAGAGGTTATACTAATTTCAGTCCCACCAACAGTGTCTGAGCATTCCTTTCTCTGTGCATACATGCGAGCATCTCTTGTTTTTTGACTTTTCAATAATGACCATTCTAACAGGGACAAGGTGATATTTCACTGTGGTTTTATTTTGTATTTCCTCGATGATTAGTGATGCTGAGCATTTTTTTCATATGTTTGTTGGCCATTTATCTTATTCTGAAAACTTCTGTTCATGTCTTTTGCCTACTTTTTAATGGGATTGTTTGGGTTTTTCCTTGCTGATTTGTTTGAGTTACTTATAGATTCTGGATATTAGCCCTTTATTGGATATACAGTTTGCAAATATTTCCTCCTATTCTGTAGGTTGTCCATTCATTCACTCTGTTATTTCTTTTGCTGTGTAGAGGCTTTTTAATTTAATCAAGTCCCAATTTATTTTATGTTGTTGCTGTAATTGCCTTTGGGGGTCTTAGTCATAAATTCTTTGCCTAGGCCGATGTCTAGAAGAGTTTTGCCCGCAGTTTTTTTCTGGAATTTTTATGGTTTCATGCTTTACATTTAAGTCTTTTATTCACCTTGAATTAATTTTGTATATGGCGAGAGATAGGGGTCCTGTTTCATTCTTCTGCATGTAGCTATCCAGTTTTCCCAGCAAAATTTATTGAATAGGGCTTCTTTTCCCCAGTGTATGTTGTTGTCTGCTTTGTCAAAGATCAGTTGATTGTAGATAAATGGTTTTATATCTGGGTTTTCTATTCCATTGATCTATTTTTCTACTTTTATACCAGTGCCATGCTATTTTGGTTACTATAGCCTTGTAGTTTAACATGAAGTCTGGTAATGTGATGCCTCCAGATTTGTTCTTTTTGCTTAAGATTGCTTTGGCTATTCAGGCTCTTTTTTGGTTCCAAATGAATCATGGAATTATTTTTTCTAGGTCTGTGAAATATGACACTGGTATTTTGATGGGAATTGCTTTGAATCTCTAAATCACTTTGGGCAGTATGGACATGTTAACAATGTTGATTCTACCAATCCATGAGCATGAGATGTTTTTCCATTTGTTTTTGTCATTTGTGATTTTTTTCCTCATTGTTTCATAGTTCTCCTTGCAGAGTTCCTAAGTATTTTATTTTCTTTGTAGCTATTGTGAATGATATTGAGTCTGATTTCACTCTCAGCTTGACTGTTATTGGTGTATAGGAATGCTACTTATTTGTGTACGTTGATTTTGTAACTTGAGATATTGCTGAATTTATTTATCAATTCCAGGAGTCTCTTGGTGGAGTCTTGGGGGTTTTCTAAATATAACATAATTTCATCACCATTTATTGGTTTATGTATGTTGAACCATCCTTGCATACCTGGGGTGAAGCCCACTTGGTTTTGGTAGGTTTGTTTGTTTGTTTGTTTGTTTTTTTGGTGTGCTGTTGAATTTGGTTTGCTAGTATTTTATTGAGGATTTTTACATATATAGTCATAGGGATATTGGTCTGTAGTTTTCTTTTTTTGTTGTATCCTTTTCTTGCTTGGTATCAAGGTGATACTAGCTTCATAGAATGAGTTAGGGAGGATTTCCTCCCTCTTAGTGTTATGGAGTAATTTCTGTAGGATTAGTACCAGTTCTTTTTTGTAAGTCTGATAGAATTTGGTTGTGAATTCATCTAGTCTGGAGCTTTTTTGGGGGACTAGGGGGATTTTATTTTTATTACTGCTTTAGTTTTGCTGCTCATTATTGGTCTGTTCAGGATTTATGTTTATTCCTGATTGAATCTTAGGAGGCTGTGTGTTCCCAGGAATTTGTCCATTTCCTCTACATTTTCTAGTTTATGTGTATAGAGATTTTTCATAGTATTCATGGATGATATTTGGTATCAGTTGTAATACCTACTTTTTCTTTTCTGATTGAGCCTAGTTGGGTCCTTTACTTTCTATTTCTGGTTAATCTAGCAAAAGGTACGTTGATTTTGTTTATCTTTTCAAAGAACCAATTTTTTGATTCATTAATACTTTGTATTTTTTGTTTGTTTCATTTAGTTCTGCTCTGAGCTTTGTTATTTCTTTTCTTCTGCTGGCTATGGGTTTGGTTTCTCTTTCTTTTCTAGTTCCTTGAGATGTGATATTAAGTTGTTAATTTGTGATCTTTCTGTCCTTTTGATATAGGCCATTTTAGGTTATGAATTTTCCCTTAGGACTACTTTTGCTGTATCCCATAGGTTTTGATAGCTTATGCCCCTTTGTCATTCAGTTGTAGGAATATTTTGATTCCCATCTTAATTTCATCATTAATGCAAGGATCATTTAGCATCAGGTTGTTTAATTTCCATAACTTTGAGAAGATTTGAGGGTTTTTCTTGGAGTTAATTTCTAGTTTTATTCCACTGAGTTCTGAGAAGATTTGTGGTATGATTTCAGTTTTTTTTTAATTTGTTGAGACATGTTTTGTGGCCTAACATATGGAGAATGTCCCATATCTGATAAGAATGTATATTCAGTAGTTTTTCAGTACAATGTTCTATAAATATCTGTTAGATCCATTTGTTTTAGAGTCCAATGTTTCTTTACTGATTTTCTACTTTGATGATCTGTTCAGCCCTGTCAGTGGGGTGTTGAAGTCCCCAGCAATTATTAAGCTACTCTTTATCTTTTTGCTTATATATAGTAGGTTTTGCTTTATGAATCTGGGGACTCCTATGTTAGATGCATATATATTTAGGATTGTTATGTTTTCTTGTTCAATTGCTCCCTTTACTATTATATAATGACCTTCCTTGTTTTTCTTTACCATTGCTGATTTAAAGTCTATTTTGTCTGATCTGAGAATGACTACACTTGCTCATTTGTGATTTCTATTTGCATAGAATATTTTTTTCCCATCCCTTCACCTTGAATCTGTGTGAGTCCTTGTGGTTTCCTGGAGACAGTGTTTACTTGTGCTTTTTAATCCATTCAACTCAGTCTGTGTCTTTTGAGTGAGGCATTCAGACCATTTATGTTGAGTGTTAGTATTGATATGTGGGATGGTTTTCTTTTCATCATGTTAGGAAGTACTTTATTGCCTTGTTTTCCCTTTTATGCTATTGTTTTATAGGAGTTGTGAGCTTAACTTTTGAGTGATTTTTACATGGTATATATCTATTGTGGTGATCCATGTATAATGAAGTTGTGAGTATCTGCCGTAGAGCAGGTCTGGTCATGACAAATTCCTTTAGCATTTGCTTGTCTGTCTAGAAAAGTCTTTATTTCTCTGTCATTTATGAAAGTTCATTTTCCTGAATACAAGATTCTTGGATGGCAGTTGTTCTGTTTAAGAAGACAGAAGATGGGGCCCAAATCCCTTCTGGCTTATAAGGTCTCTGCTGAGAAGTTTGTTGTTAGCCTGATGGGTTTTCCTTTGTAGGTTAATTGTTGTTTTTGTCTTGCTGCTTATAGAATTTTCTCCTTTACTTTGACTTTGTCCATGTTGATAATTATGTGTCTTAGAGATGTCCTATTTGCTATGAATCTTCCCAGTGTTTGATGACCATCTTGTGTCTGGGTGTCTGAATCTGGTGATATCAAGGAAATTTTTTTCAGTAATTCCCTTGAATAGATTTTTCATGCTTTTTGATTTTTCTTCTTTTCCCTCAGGGATACCTATAACTCATATACTAGTTTGCTCCACATAGTTCCCTATTTCTCTGGTTGGTTGTTTAGTCTTCTCTATTCTTTTTTCTGCCTCTTTGAATGACTGGGTTAGCTGGAGAGCCTTGTCTCCAAGCTCTGAGATTCTTTCTTTTGCTTGGTTTGGCCTGTTGTTGAAGCTTTATGTGGTATTTTGAAATTCCCTAAATGATTCTTCCATTTTTTTAAGTTCTATTATATCCTTTCCTATGTTGTCTAGGTCTTTAATGACTTTTTCATTTTTTTCATCAATTATCAGAAAATTTTTGGCTTCTTTTTGTTGTTTTTCAACTTTCTCTTCAATTCCATTTATCTTATTTGCCATCCATAGTTTGAATTCCATTTCTGACATTTTGACAATTTCCTTTTAGTTGGTGTCCACTACTGTACCTCCATTGTGATCCCTTGGGGGTGTTGAACTGTTTTGTTTTTTCTTGTTGCCAGAGGTCTTTTAATGGTTCTTCTCATGTGAATCTTCTTCTTGCATCTCAAGGCTGATAAGTTTGCAGGGCTCCTGTTCTCCTTTGCTGGGAACTCTTCTACTTAGAGAGAAGAATGGGAGGTCTTTAGGTGGTGCTTTTGTGTCCTACTCTGGAGTGTTGACCCAGTAGGAGAGGGTTAGATGTTCTGAGGGCCTGTAATGCAGCCATTCTGTTTTGTCCCATTCCCCTGTGATTGTCACAGTTCAAGCTGGTGCTGGATGATCTTTGTGTGGGGTGGTGAGTTGTTCCCTAGTTCATTGCTGGAAGTTCAAGTTCGGAGCTGGTGAGACCTTCTCCATGGAGGCTGGTTTTGTAGGAGATTGTTTTGCTGGGAAGTCTCCCTGCAGTGGTGACAGTGGCAGCTGTGTGAGGCTATCTAGGCATTGTTTATGGGTGTTGAGACTGTGGGGATTTGCTTGAACCAGGTCCAAGTGCAATGGCAGCATGAGGCTGGAAGTGTCCCTAGCAGAACACTGGACCTCAGGGTGGTTCTGCAGGCCTTATGGTGGTTGTGGAGCCTTGAGCTGGCATCTTGGGGTCCAGGCACAGCACTTGAATCTCAGGGGAAGAGTCATGGGCCCAACAGGAACACTGGAGCCACAGGGCAGAGCCTTGGGTCCCTGGAGCCTCAGAAGGGTGGAGCCATGGTCACAGTTGCTGCAGTGAAGCCTCAGGGATGGAGCTGGGGGCCTGGGGACAGTAGGAACCTCAGAGCTGGAGCTCCAGCCTGGAGGCAGGGCCAGGGCTACATAGGTGGAACCATGGGGTTAGACCACAGCCTGGGAGCCACAGAGGTGGAGCTGTGTCTATTGGGGGGTGGTTCTGGCAGTGCAGGGAGTGCAGAGGTGGAGCTGTGTGGTATTGAATTTTCTTCTGTGACTTATAATATGTTTGATTTTCAGGAATGTTTCCTGTGCATATGAGAAGGTAAATCTATATTTTCAGAGTGTAAAACTCAGTATACATTCATAAGATCTACTACTTTATTGAATATCTTATTTAGATGTTCTCTATACTTAATTTTTTGTTTGTTTGGCCTGTCTTGAACAGAGAGTGGCATATTATCATCCTATTATTAGTACATTTTTGTCTATTTCTCATTCCATCTTTTGTCTCATGAATGTGGTTTCTGTGTTTTTTGATGAATAGATTTTCTTAACTATTAAGTCTTCATTTTGAATTGTGGCTTTAGCATTATAAAATGTCATTTTTTTGCCTCCTTTAATAATTTTTAGTTTGAATTCTACTTTGCTGTATTGAGATCATACCTTTCTGATTATTTTTATTTGCTTTAATACCTTTGCCCATCCTTCTATTGTTTAGCTTTAACTTTTTGAAACACTTTGTTTTAGTTCTGTCTCTTGTCTTTGCTTTTTCAAGCAATTGGAATTTTTTTTCTTTTAATGTATTGTCTATTTTTACTAATGGAGTGATAGGTTTGGTCTTATCACTGTCATAATATGTATGTTATAATTTTGTCAATACTTACTATGTGTTTTACGCTATATTTACTATGTTTCTTTCTCAATGTGGTTCGTTGCCTTTGCTTTTAATTTCTTTGGGATTTAGGAGGATTTATATTCTTGTTTTGGTGGTCTTTATACTAATACCTTTACTAATCTTTACAAATATACATTTCAGAATTCCTTTAGTTTCCCTTTGTGTTACTTAAGCATCAATTCTTTGTTGTGTTAAATTTAATTTATACCTTATTATCTATGAATTTATTCTATTTTCCTGTTTTCCTTATCCTTATTTATTTAATCATATTCTACTTTGCAAATCATATAATATTTATAAACTATTTTTCTACTCTTTCTCCACCTTTGTTTCAGATCTGTAATTAAATATATTCAATGTTTGTCACCAACTCCATTACCGATATTCCATAGTCATCATTTGGGTTTAATAAAGATCCTACTCTAGTATATTTCTTATGAAGAGGTTGTGAATATAGTACCTCCTCAATTCTTATTTTGTAATGTGTTTTTTCTATACTCTTGTTACTTGAAGACAGCTTGGCTAACTATAAAACCTTTGTCTCATTGTTTTTCACAGTTTATCTTGAATTTCTGGGATGTATTGCTCCTTTCCTATCATATGTTTTTGATGTCAACTTGATTCTTTGTAAATGACTATTTTTGTATGGAAGACAATGGCTAAAAGAAACTTTACACTTAAAATCTACTAGCATATGTATGTCTCAGAATTAAGAATTTCAGTTATCCCAAAAAACTTCTGAAAGGTAGATTCATGTATTCTTTCAATTCTAGAGTATTCTTTTAGCTTACTGCTTTAAATAGAAATTCTGTTACATTGTTTTGACTTATAGCTCAAAGATTCCAATTACAGATGTGTTGAGATTTCTTTGTCTTCCACCTCTGTCATTTTCTGATCCTTTTAATGCATTTTAAAATTTCATTTTTATTGGCTATGTTTAGTTTTCTCTCCAGTACCTTTTTAAATTTTAAGTTAAATATATTCTCACTTGGCTTCTAGTGATTTAACCATCGTAATAATCATATCTGAGGTGACTTTCTATTTATTTTCTAAGTCAATTTAATTCTTATTCCATATTATCCTTTTTTTTCATTTTGTTTCTGAGTTTTTGATTTCTGGTTTTGAAAAATAAATTATATGCTTGTATAATGTTTGTTAATCCAGGTTACAGTATTTTGTTACAGTTTTCATCTGCTTCATCTTTATTTTTGTGTGAGGAAAATCTGCAGAAATGTTTTGATTCTCAGTTTTTGTTTTTTTTTCTTTTGTCATCTTGTTTGGATATTGTCTGCCAATTCTTTCCCAGTTTGAAATATCTTATATATATTTAGACCTGCAATAATTGGCAGGGGTGTAAAATTTGAGTGCCTTACTAGGTTTCTTAGTTTGAGAGCCTCTCCATTTTTATGTATACCAAAGTTAGCAGTTTCTTTAATCAATGATGAGATTTGCTATGTTTTCTGCTGGGAATTTTATTTGTTTTCTGCTGGGGAGGTGGAAGAGGAAGAAACATAATGTGTCCATTTTAGATTCCTATGTCACATCCAAAGGAAGATGCCCAGGAAGCAGTTAGATCCAGATAAGGAGCTCCATCTCATTTGCAGGGAGGAGAAGGAATGGGATACAGAAACAAGTTAGAAGGGATTATTTTTGGTTGGATGAGAGACACCTGTTCACTGTAATACAAAGAGGGATAGATGGGATGCAAATACAGGTAAGTGTGTTGGTTTGGTGGTAGGATATTTTTCTTCTGTTTTTTTTGTAAGAATGTGGAAGTTGTCACCTGTTGAAGGGGGAGAAAAAACAGTGTATGTTGATTGGAGAACTTTTTATACAGCAGAAACTTTCTATATATGTGAAAAATGCGGCTGAGAAGAGGTGAAGGAAATACAGAAGCAGCATTGAATTTCAGTTGAAGCTGGAAGTTACAATCTGTGTGATTATAATAGTATTTTTTCCGGATAGCCATGTACTTAGAACTCAAGCATAGGACTGAGGTGGCTTTCAGTTTGGTTTACTCGACATTGGAATTTGTATGAACCTCTACAGTGGATGTACAGTGAGGTAATGGGGTAAGAATTTTAGAGAGTTGTTGAAATAATGAAGATTAGTATTTAAGCTGCATTTGAAGAGAAGTGATGATAGGAGAGGATGGATTATGACTAAAGATGTAATTCATTGGATACTTACCACATGCTTGGCTCTTTCTGCAGCACTTTACATGCATTTTTTGCATTAATCTCATAAATCATTCTGAGTTATAAAGTGGAAAATAGTTACCCTTTTAGAGATGAGGAAACTAAGAAATAAATTAAATAACTTGTCCAACGTCAGTAGCCATAATTAAATAATCAATGAAAATTCTTTTCACCAACTTGTTGAAAAGTCATATTAAACCCAAATAATGGTGAAACTGTTGACCTTACTGTTTTTAATGATATTTTAACTAGGTTAAAGTAAAGATTGACCATATTTTTAAAAATATTCATTTTGCCAAAATTATAATGACAAACCATAGCAGTTCAAATATAAAAATTACATATGACTTGAAAATGATACAGCCTAAAACACATCATGAACAAATGATTGTTCAAACCCCAGCTCTTTGGTGGGAGTGGATCTCCCCTTCTGTGCCTAAAGTTATGTAAGGAACTTTCACAAAGGCACTTATTTTCCTAAAAAACAAAACACACAAAACAAACAAACAAAAAACAAACTATGATGTTGGGGGCAGTTTTTTAAGAGACAATGTCTCTCTGTTGCTAAGGCTAGAGTTCAGTGGCACAATCATAGCTCACTGCAGCCTTGAGCTCCTAGGCTCAAGCAATCCTGCTATCTTGGCCTCCCAAAGTGCTGGGATTGTAGGAATGAGCCACTGCACCTGCCTGAAGTTGGGAGTATTAATGGCATTTTATGCATAGCATCAGGTCCAGAGAAATTAAAGGATTTATACAAATGTGTACAGTTAGTTTTGGAGCAGAGCAAGACTTCCAGGCCTCATTTGTGTGCTCTCCTCTGTGCATGATGCCTTGCAGAGGTCTTGTCTGTTTATTTTGTCAGCCAGGAGAAGATTCCCCAGCCTTACATCTTTAATACATCCTCTGACATGCTAAAGATTTGTTTACATACTAAGAATAAACTATGCAGTAAGATTGAAGTCAAAATAAAGTGTTTCCTTAATAACAAATAAGGGTCTTCCTTAAAATTAAATTACATTTTCGTGATAGGTAACCCATACCTTCCACCTGATTTTATAGATTGCTATGATTGCAAAGTAAATTACTTTCTATCCTTTTATTTTTTGTGGATAAGTACCAGAGACCACAGCATGAAAGGAAATACACATGCAATGCAAGTTTCATATGTCTGTTTTTGGTTAAATTTTCTTTTCTTGAATAACTGGTTTGTTGTGGAATAAATCATCTTTGACATTAGCTGTAGAAATTGGATTGAGGAATAATGTTGGGCATGACATTTTTTCAATTATTTTACATCAAGAAGGAAGTTAATGCATAGCAAAATGCTAAATCAGAGGTGGAGCCATGTTGTATGCTTTTTCCAAAAGCCAAACAAACTGACTTGTACCAGGTTCTCCAGGTCATGAAAACAATCAAGTGACCAGGTTAAGTTTTAGTTACAATACTGAATTTTACAGGCTAGTTGTATATTGTATTTGATTATTTTAGGCAAAATGGCCAAGCAGAAATTATCCTTTTATCTCCTGATAAAACATTATTAAAATCCATTATTAAAAGAAAGAAGAGCATATTCCTAGATAAATATTATGGGCCATCCTCTTGCAATAACTGATCTGCATAATCTTCCAGCAGCAAATGATAGAAGCCTTATTCACAATTTTCTTTTACTGTTTCTTTTATCCCCTTGAAACTGAGCATTCAAGAATAGTCCATTTCTCTTTCCTTGATATGTTCCAATGGTTGTAAGGAAGTGTACATATAGTCTTATATTATGTTTGGCATTATTGTAAATTTTGTAGGTGATAAAAGAACCCACGTAAGTTATGTTTCTTGCTTGTAAAGAATGTGCAAGTCAGGAAAACAACACTTATATAAGCAAGTCGTCACCTACTGAACAACCTGGCCATCATCAAATTTATCACTAAGTGTAAATCTATGCAATGCTGTTGCAGTTCATAGAAGAGAGGAATTCATAAGAACAGAAAGGGTCTGTAAGTTTCCATCTTGAGATCTGGGTTACAGTAGTAGTTCTCAAAGTGTGGTCCCAAGACTAGCACTATCAGCACCTCCTGGAAACTTATTAGAAATGCAAATTTGGGGGCTAGTTTTGATGTTGGGGGTAGTTTTTTAAGAGACAATGTCTCTCTCTGTTGCTAAGGCTAATCATAGCTCACTGCAGCCTTGAGCTCCTAGGCTCAAGCAATCCTGCTATCTTGGCCTCCCAAAGTGCTGGGATTGTAGGAATGAGCCACTGCACCTGCCTGAAGTTGGGAGTATTAATGGCATTTTATACATAGCATCAGGTCCAGAGTAATTAAAGGATTTATACAAATGTGTACAGTTAGTTTCGGAGCAGAGCAGACATGCTGAATCACGAACTCTGAGATGGGGTCCGTAATGTGCAGTTTAACAAACCTTCCAGATGATTCTGATAAAGCTAAAATTTGAGAATCACTGCTGTAGATGATAAAGAATGGGTGATACTTTGTTCATTAAATTCCATATTCTTCTGATCAGATGTCTTTACAAAAAGTAGAAAGAATAAAAATAAAGCCTCAAATAATTGTGGAACTTCATTATTGATAAACCTTGCTGATGGCTACTTTAAAAAAAGACCTGCTGATTAGAATAAGATTAGGTCGATGGACAGGGAAGTAAAAGGAGAGATTTTGCAGACCAAAGAAGTCATGCAGTTCCAAATTAGTTGTTTCTACTGTTTGGCAACTGTTCTCTCATTTATTTTATATGCAGAAAACTTAAACTGCAAATTTGCTTAATAAGTCACGTATAACAGTACCTCAAGGTATCAAAGTTAAGTGGTCACAGCGGTGTCATGATCTCAAATGGCTGCATCAGAATCAGCTGGAAACTTGTTAGACCACAGATACTGGGCCCATCGCCAAACTTCTGGTTCAGTGGACTGAAGTAGAGCCTGAAAATTTGCATTTTGTAGAAGTCTCTATGTGAAGGAAAGAAGCTGATCTACCTGGTCAAAGGACCATATTTGAGAACCACAGATGTGTAAAATCCCTCCTGACTATTGACAGAAGCATTGAGTTCAGATAAAGATATTGAATTATTTTCTTGTTGTATTTTGGACCTAACTTATCCCTTTCTTGAATTTTTCGGGCTTTTTAAACCATAGCTCTCAAAATAAGTGGACCCAACATACATTTTTGTTTTCTCTGACATTTTCATAAGCTTTTCTGTATAGAACCATTGGCTTAGCAAAACCTTCCCTCCCTCTCCTTTGGTTAATTTACAAGAAAGCTTTATTTTTTGCTTCTTGTATCCTCAACTGTCATCTGGTGTTTGTAAACAAAACTGGAACAGATGGAATATTTGGCTTTAGCTGGTATTTCAGTGTGCTAATGAAATGAAGGAATTCATGTAAGTGGGAGAATCATTTATATAAAATGACATGGGTGAATTTTTTAAGTGCTGATTATATTTTCAAGTTGTAGAGAATTTTCTATGCTTTATTTTCTGCAATTTTGGGAAATTCATTAGAATATAAAACTATAGATAACAGTGTTGGAATATGCTTCAGTGCTTATATTCTGGCACTCTTTCCTCCTTAAACTTATTTCATCTCTTATATTTGAGACATTTACAAGAAAAATGCTTTTGTTTTACTTACTCTCTTGATCTCAATTAGGATAAAATGTTCTTTCTAGTATGAAACAAGTGTGGCATAATTGCTTGCAGAGAACTTGCTTGTTATGATGCAGCACTTTGTGACAGAAACAAACTCATGGCTCTTAATGCCTGTTAGGATTCAAAAAAATCTAAATGTTTGAGGGTGACTGTGTGTGTGTGTGTGTGTGTGTGTGTGTGTCTCAAGAGGCTCTTCCCCTGCCACTCTTTATTTTGTTCAGGTAATTTAATAGCGGTATTAATGTGCAGATATTATACATTTTAAGATTATATTCAAATAATTTTTGTTTTAGTAGGCAGGGTGTCAGACAATTTTTTTTTTAAGCAATTTTTTTTCTTCTTTATTGAAGTATACTTTACATATCATGCCTTTACTCCATTTTAAGTGTACAACTAAATGATTATTAGTGAATTTACCAAGATGGACAGTTAATCACATAAATCAGTTTTAGAGGATTTCCTTCCCCCTGTTGAGACCCCTAATTCCCTTCCCCAACTACTTTTCAAGCATGCCCCTCCCCTCCACAGAAAAGTAAGCAATTTAAAGTAACTTAAATGCAACAGCAAGGCCAAATAGCACACAGCACAATGTTTTACACATTTCACTAGATCTGGAAGTCAGACACTTTTGTTTACATTGGCACTTGATTCATTGGAAAAACATTTTAGCATACCAAAAGGTAGATGTAAAATAAGATGGTTAAATAATTTGAGCATAGTAATTTAAATATATAAAGCTGAAAACTATTATAATTTTAATGGCTACCAAAAATATACATATTAGATGTTTATTTTAAATAATTATATACTAAATTAAAGTGCCAGATAATTTCGAGTAATAACGTATAAGTAATTACATTCTTAATGAAAGTTTTATTTTGATTTTAAAATGCAACTCTTGGAAGGCAAGGTCAAATTAGTTCCAACAGGAGAATAAGTTTTAAAGTAAAAATTAAAATAAAAATAAACATAAAAAGGATTGATATAGAATGTTGATCACATATATTTTGGAGATGACTGTTCTATTCTCATAAGAATGACTATAGTATGCCATAGTTATTTTAGAACTTAACACAATTATCTGCCATTAGATATAAATTTTAATGTTTATATAGTCACTTTATGAATTTCTGGAAAAGTTGATGTTAAGAAAAGTTAATATCAGTAATCCAAAAGGAATTTTTATTTTGTTTGTATTGAATGTGCTTTAATATATAATGTTATATACTGTTATTTTATTAAGCAGACCTAAAAATGGAATTTTCTATTCCTTCTTATCAAATCATTAAGGGAGAAGCAGGATCACCTGGTACTCCGGGGCAGGATGGACCTCGAGGAGAACCTGTAAGTACCTTCTTAATTCAGTTCTAAAGGATGAAGTTCTTTTCCTGTCAGGGTATCCTTTGACTATTTAAATAATTCTCCTCTAAGATACCCTGTTTTTGTTCGGTGACTTCCAGATCTTAGATTTAGTAGCTCTATGGAACACCATAAAATATTGAAATATTGAATCCTCTTTTAGAAACCAGGAAGAATTCTGTATGTGCTATGAATCACAACCACAAGCACTCATGCCCAAACAAATGAGTGGATAACACAAACATCGTGGTCTGTTGCTGAGCCTTTAGTCAATGTCACTTTGCCACATTGTTTTGTACTTTGCAGTCTGGGATCATGTGTTCAGTAAAAGTCAGGAGTAGAGAAACATGATTAAGAAAGTACTGAATCGGAATCCAAGGTATCTGTATTTTTAGCAAGTGTCCCAGATGATTCTTCACTTCAGATGAGTTTTAAAAATATAATTTGCCCTCACTTTTTATTCCTACAACTCATGGCCAACATTTAAATATCAACAAATCTCGTTTTGTTAGTCAAAGATACATATCCTCAGGGAATTTGCAATTTGCTTTGAGAGGAGTTAGGTCAAGAAATGAAATAATAGCTAAGATACATTGCTATTTATCACAAACTCTCAGTTGAGAGTCCAGAATCTGAATATTGGACATAAGAGGGAAAGAGGTATCAATGAGGATTTTTAAGTAGGGTAGAAGGATTGAACTCTTAAAATTAATCAAATTTTCATTGAATTTTTTTCTTGTGTATTATGATGCCTGGGGGAAAGTTATGCATAGAACTATTGCCTTTAAGGAGCTTATAATCTAATTTGGAAGACTGAACAAAATGATGCAGATGATTACCTGATGACCAACATAACGCTGTAGTGTGTGCCAAATACGAATCTGATATAAAATCAGAGGGCAGGGTTTCAGTATGATCTCTGTTACATTCCAGCTGTGTGAGCCTAGATAAGTCACTTCACACCTTTTTCCTCATCTGGATAGTATAGATGCTTATAATGCCTGCTTTATAGGGTTGTTGTGAGACTTACATAGGAAACTTGAAAAAGAATTAAAAATATTGCATGAATGCTGTGGTAATCCTGCATCTTGGCATAGTTGGGAAATTTTTACCAAAAATTTGGGGCTAGATTTGTTCGTGAAAAGATGACTGGAAATGAAAGGAAGATAAGAGAAAAGTAATCTGAGTAATGATATATAAGTGAGATGGGTAAAGGTATACCCAGTAAATAATCTCAGTGAGGTCCCAAAGCTGCAGTGAAGGGTCCTTGTTGGGTGGTAGGAAGTCAAGTCAGGAAGGTGGTTAGGTACATAATGCAGGTGCTTGACTGCAAGTTTGGAAAAATAAACTTTGTTCACTTGCTGTTGAAGTTTTGCAAGAAAAAAATAATATAATGAAAAGAAATGCTTTAGAGGCAGTGTATGAGCTACTGGTATGTGCAGAATGGATGGTAAAGAGAAGGGAGTGGAATCAGGATGTTAATTAGCAGGTTATTTTGGCAGAACAGGCGTGAGTTAGGAGGCCTCAATGAGGATGCTAATAGGCATGAGTGAGTTCAGTAGGGATAGTGTGAACTCAACGTATGTGAGCCATATTATTATAAAGGAAGATTATAGGACTTAGTACCTGGATATTAGGCTGGGTGTGATTATTTGTTGAAGTTATTGTTTCAGAGAGAATATAAAGTATATGTGTCAGAGAGAGGAAAGAAAAGAGAAAGAAGAGGGAGATAAGAGACATCACCATGAGAACCAGGTTATAATGTATGATGTGACTGGGTTCTAAATATTTGTGTGACAGTTATTTGGACTCTAACTCATTTTCCCATAGAAACAATGTTATAAAGGGCATACTGACCAGCAGGTCTATGTAGAACATAATGTAATGTGAGGAGCCTATAATTACTTTGAAAATAATACCATTGGAATCCTGTTATAATAACAAAGCCAAAACTGAGAAAAGACTATTAAATAGGAAATGAGGAATGCTTAGGGGATGTTTTCCTCCCCCAAGACTACCTGTTTCTCACGTTTAGCCAGAAGCAGACATTGCTTTGGGTTTTCTCCTGCCCTTCCAACTCCCACTTTATTCAAGACTTATTCCTGTCTAGAGCCTTTGCACTAGGATGAATTTCCATTCCAGGAAGCATGGCTTTCAGGTTTTAACCATTTCCTTCTTTTTTTCCTTCCTCCCAAAATTCACTGGGTAAACCAGGTACTGAGGCAGAGAATGGGGTAATAGATGTTATTGAGATGCAATCTCTCCTCCTAAACCCAGTAGATAGAAAACTTGGATTTTTTTTTCTTGTTGATTTTCCTGAGTTCTGTACAAATTCTAGTTATTAGCCCTTTATCAGCTGTGTAGCATGCAAATATTCTATCCCATTCTGTAGGTTGTCCATTTGCTTTCATGATAGTTTCCTTGCTACCTACCACGAGCACCATCTGCCACACAAAGAAAAACAAGTTATGATCCTTGCCTTCAGATCACTTGCAATTGTACTAGAGTTCCAAAAAATACTATTTAAAAAAAGAGGTAGA